>JASTWK010000253.1:0-251653 GCA_030770225.1 Temnothorax unifasciatus | reverse complement strand
GCGTAACATGTGCATATGAAATTTTCAAATGCATTTTTCTTTTATACTAAAGCTCGCAGCTCATTTCTGCAAGCACAGGATTCTTCTTTATTGTATTTCCGTGACTGCTGCAAGGTTTTTGTATACGTACATAGTTTAAAACTTTTATGTGCAGCAAATGCATGTTGTCATGAGTCGACCGCGGAATCAAAAATAAAACTGTAATTTTCTAATGTCTTTTCGTTTTTCATACGCAATTGGTGTCTGCAGTCTTCGTTATCGTTCATACTTTAATTCTGGACAAAAAAATTTTTAATTCGGTGAAATCAATCGAAAGATTCGTGTGTCTGAAAATATCGCTGTAAAACAGACCTGTCTTCAGCATCCCCTTAAGCGTCGTCTACAATGCACGGAGTAAGCATAGAGTAAGGAGTAAGAGTAGGCGTAAAGCGTCGTCTACAATAAACGGAGTAAGCGTGGAGTAAGGAGTAAGAGCAGGCAGGAGTAAGCATTTATAGTCTGTTGTGTCCTGATTGGCCAAGCGTAAGTGTAAGAGTAAGAGTAGGAGTAAGAAATAAAATTAATTTATTTCGCTTACGCCCTTACGCCAGCTCTCTTAAACCGAAAATAGCCCTCTTACGCCTACTCTTACTTCTTACTCCACGCTTACTCCATGTATTGTAGACGACGCTTAAAACTTGCAAGCCTGTCAGAAGATATTAAATAAACAATGCTTATTAAAATGACTATAAAATCGTCAACTACAATGTAGACATATGTTTTATGAAGGTCTTTAGATTTTTTGAAATACTTTAAGGGAAAATACTTTAGGGAAAAATAGCGTTGAACGTAACAGACCCACGTACGCACTTAAAAAGTACCGAAAAAACATATGCACTTTAAGAGTTAATGACACGTAACGCTTGATATACTAACTATTTTACTTCATTTTCTACTTTTGTAATAACTCTTTGTATAATTTGCAAGTCCCATTCAAGCTCGGAATCTGACAGAGGCTTTAGTAAAATCAAAGACAGAAGCGAAAATATCAGATTTGTGGAAAAAGAGAACAGGCGTTATTGACGAGTAATACACGATTCTATATTATTTTAAATATTAATTCCTCTATTACATTTTTTATTTTTTAAATCACTTCTTGTGTAACTGCAGGTCCTATTTAAGCTCAGAATCTGATGAAGGTTCTATGAGACTTCAACTGAGTGAATCTTCAATTGATGAAATCGAAGATGGATATGGATACATTTATAGATTTGAGAAAAGAAAGTAGGCGTTGTTGACGAGTATGCATTATTATACCATTTTAAGTAATTATTTCTCTATTAGATTTTTTACTCTTCTAATCACTTTTTATAAATATTAATGCGATTAAAGGAGTAATGCAGAAATGCACAAAGTACTTTGAGATCTCTTGTCACATACGTACGCATACATGCATATATATTTTATTTTTTAATAACAAGTTTGGATGGTTAATTTAAATGTATTAGGCGTTAATAAACTACTATAGGAATTATACGGATTTTAGGTTTTGCTATGGCTAGTATCTACTTATCACTTGAATCTTATTAATTGCTAATATTTTTACTTTTGTATTTTATAATTAAATTTATGCGGATAGTAGGTAACACAATTTATTTTGCAATACCATTTTTCACGTCGCAACAATAAATACTAGAGATATAAGTTAAACATATACAAAAGTAGGAGTAACTTACACCTATAAAAAACTTACTCTTTATAAATCATATTAACCGTTTAAATCTTCAAAGTGTGATAATTTTAGTTTAAGATTAAATAAAAATTGAATCATTTTTCTACATGTTTATTGTTCTCTATGTAAATGCAGGTTTTCAAATATTTCAAAATGGACAGAATAGGTAGAATAGTTAGCAACATTACGGATTATGATATTTTCAAAGCGATACACAGACAAGCATCACAATTTTTGAAGATTTTTACTAAAAGAAGATTTGTTACTTAAGCCGGCTACACACGTTCCGGTAGAACTGTCAGGTTTGCCTGCGCAGGCCTGTGAGATGATAAAACTGCGCAGTTATTTTGACCTGTGCAGGCGACCGGAGCAAATACGAAAATTCATTCGATATGCCTGCGCCGGAGTGGCCTGCGCAGGCAAACCGGAGCGTGTGTACCACCAGTATAAAATAAAGATACATGATATATTGTGCAAAATATTTTTATGATAATATCATTAATTAATACCTTCATTAAGTTATTTACTCTAATACTATCAGATATCCACATCAGTTGCATTAATCGGAAAACATGGATTATGCCGATATTAATGATACATAACAACAAGCAACATTTATTACTAAAACTGTTAATTGTATTTTATACCGAAAATTTTGACTTTTAAATATACATTGATTTTTTAATCCTTTCTTATTATTAAATTCTTAAATTTATATTATAGAAAAACTATTAATATTATTGATATTTTATAATATTTAGTATATGGATTAGTATATGGAAATAAAAGCAAACATAAAAATAGAAATTTTATACAATTTTGATTTAAAAAATGCTATTTTAAAGAACGCTAAATAAATTATACTACATAAAAAATTTCAAATAATTAATTAATTAATTAAATAATGAATAATTAATGAATAAATAATGAAGAAATATATTTTCTGCCTTTTAATTTACTGCTTATATACTATGTTGTTTAGCTAATAAACGTTTATAATTATTTTCAATTATCACAGAACCATAAAAAAATTTTTGAAAATCAACTAGGTAGGTTTCTAATCTATAAGGAACATTAGAGTAGGTGTTCCTTATACATAGATTTTGGGTTACTGTATCTAAATTCGTAAACCGTTTTACTCTATCATGTCTAGTTTTTTGGATAATCTGAAAAAATAGCGAAAAATCTGTGAAAATTGAAAGAAACATTTGAAGAAAGAGCAAAAGTATGACATCAAAATGCTCTCGCAGAACTGATGTAAATATGTTTTAGTTTAGTTCAATAAAGTGCAAAAGAAATTTTACCTTACTGACGTTAGGTATTATCTATAGCCTAACATGTCATAAAACAAATTAATCTAAAGTAACAAACAGTCAGGCGATTCGTTTGAGCCATAGAAGATCTAATCTGTTTAATCTTAGAAATGATTTCAATTGTTACATTTGGAAGATAAGTTAGGTAAATTAGGTAAGTTAGACACAGAGTTAATTGAGCACGAAGTGGACCGCTGTTACCAATACGTATACAAAACTTACCTTTTTGAAAATATATGTATATGTAAAATAATTGTAATGTGTAATTGCAGTACAATTTTAGTTTGGAAATAAGAATGTTGTACGAAGTGTTTGCTTCTATTATTGCAATAGATAGGTTTAGAGAAATTACAATTACAATTACTTCTCGATATTATTGTTTCGAGAAGCAGAAACCTTTATGATCTTGTTCGCGGGAAACTTGTTTGCGTTCATCATCTTTGTCGCTGAACTCGAATAAATTTTTTCTTGTTTTCTTTGAGTTGATATTGAAGTTAAAGTTACTATTCATATTTTGATCGTGCGCTTTGAATAGTTGCGGATCTACATCGTCTATGGTTCCGATTGGTGTCGGTGTTAATGTTCGAGTTTATGTTCTCGTTAACATTAGCGTTTACATTCTCATTGTGATTCTTGCTCTTCCTTCAAATTAAATTTATCAAAAAATTTCATTTAGCCAAATTCTTTGCTCTTGATTTCAAGACGGTTTACATGATGTATTCAAGCGTTCTGTATTGAAAAGTAATTGCCTATATTACTTTTTTCTTTATTTAGTAATTTTTGAGCTCTGAAAAACCTTTATTTATGTAAATATATTCGTTCCATTCTTTTCCCTGGCAAATGTTATCGGATCACCCATATTATCTTTCGCATTAGCATCATGAAAGATGAGACTGATGTAATACTTTTTAACAACACTTAAGTGAATATGAATTATTTAGTCGTCGATTGCAAAATATCGAAAATAAGTTTTTTGATACTAATAACATACAATACAAGGAAAATGATATTTATGGTACCAGAATGATGCGATATCAAAGCAGTTTTAATATATCAACAAATTTAAATTGTCATTGAAACTGTCTAATATCAATAGTACTAATAATGCAAACATGAATATATATATATTTTAAGTGCCTTAATATAAATAAAAGGACGCTTCCTTGATGCTATATATTATCTGTAGAAGTCACGCTAAATTAAATAAGTCTTTTTTATCAATTTTAAGAATAATATTCATCAAATGTAATTTAAACTCATGTTTTATTAAAGATGCATTTTAATTAAATTTTATAAAACTTTATAATTAACTATACAAAATGAAGGTTTATATTACAAATGTTATTTTAACAAAATAACAAATAAACCCAGTGAGAAGGCTGATGTCAAATCGACGTCAATTCACCGAAAACTCATCAAAATTGAAATTCACATCGAAAATCAGCCCATTTCGATCAAACCCTTTTGACATCAAGAGTTGCTTCTGATAACCTCGGAATTCACATCTCCTGGGGCTCTATTAAAATATCGCATACAATATGTCATGAATATGAATAGCACACTTGCAAAGTGTGATTTTCTAGTGACATTCCTAAAATATCGTATGCGATATTTGTTGAGAATAGGGCCCTCTCCGTTTCGATTTTTTCGAATGAGTGATGAATTGCGCGAGAAGACGCTTCAATGAATATAGTTCTTGAACCTCTCATCGTTAAGTGCGGGAATTAATATTTAATTAATAATTAATTTAGTGATTGAAGAGAACGGTCGCGCATTTGACGTTTACGCACTTTGCTTGTCGCGATCGCGAATAATTGCGAACGGGGGAGCGAGCTTGCTTCGAAATGCGTATGAATATCGAGAGTGCGAACAGTGCTGAAATGTGCATCCACGAATATAATTCCGTTTTTCGTTCAAAAACAGACACGTAATTCGCTCGTTTACGTAATTTGTTACGTTTACAAATGTTTCAAAATTTGTATGTGCTTTTTTATTGTCCAAAAGCGGGACATAAGATGTCTAAGACATCTTTTAAATGTCTTACGAAAAGATGGCTAAAAGCGTCTAAAAGACGCTTATTATGTCCCGATTTTGGACAATGTGCTGTCAAGTGAAAGTGAAAGAAGAGAAAAAGAGAAAGAGCGAGAGAGGGCTGTTAAATTATATTTAACATATAATATAAATATATAATATATAAAATAAGTAAATATTTATCAATACATGTAAGATATAATATTCGATTGTAAATGGCCGCGTTCAGCGGACACAAACTGTTGAGTGTCGTCTTATCAACACGCTACGCTGATTTGCTCGGTCTAAAAGTAAGAGCCAATCACGTTCGATCGCTACTGAACGGTTTGTTCTGCTGAACGCGCCCATTGGTTGAGAATAAGTTTAATCGATGTGATAACTTCGTCGTGAAAGAGCGTTTACACGGCATTAATTAACATCAGTAATTATAACAGATTATAACATCCGATGTTTAAAACTTCGGTATAAATCGAGCCGTGTAAACGTAGTCTATATACTTTCATCTGACACATGTTTTCATCAACCTCATCTTTTTAGCTGCGTTCGCTTTGAGTGCTTTTGTGCTGAAAGCATCATTCCATCTTTTTTCAACATATGAGCAATAAAGATAGACTGACGCGAGAGTGCCCAAAGCGAACGCAGCCTTTATGAATTTATGAGTTATTCGACGTATTGTTTTAAATGGGACACCCTGTATACACTGCATGCGTCCGCTGCTAATGCCATTGCACATGCGCGAAAACAAGCGACATTTCTAGCAACGCTGCGAGCGCCGGCCAGTTGACCCGGTTGACGATCACGTTGTTGTGATTGCTGTTCACGCCGGCACACGTGCCGGTTATTCATGTCGATCAACATTCCGTAATGACAACTGTGGAGGAAGGCACGATGAAGCGTCCACATTTTCGACTGAAGGTGGACCTGTCCAAGTTCTTCGACGATGCGCGCCGATTTTGCTGGGTATTCGTCGACGGAACGAAGATCCAGCAGGTTATTCACATGAAGCAGCATATCAGCAAACTGTTCAACATCGCGGAACCGTTTCACATGTTGCTGAACGATACCGAATATCTGCCTCCGATCGAGGATGTGCGTATACTCAAGGAGAATGAGACAATCTTGTTAGTACAGTTTTATTTTATCGATATATTTTTTACAATTTGTAACTTTTGTTATTAATACTTTGATTATGACAATTTCTTGTTTTGATTAGTTAACTATGTCATAGAATGTCGTGTCAGCAGTTCAACTCATCTTATATTCCGTCACTCACAATTCTTTAACTTTCAATCTGTTATGCCAAGGCATATGGGATGAAGGATCAAACTCGAGATCTGCGAAGTTGACTGCTTTCACATAGAGCCTCGCGTTATCCCAAATTAATTACATATGATTAGTTATAGAACATAATTAAGTTAATTATATGCTCTGATTAACAATCTGATTAATTCCAGAGTACTTCCTGGATCGGGGATAAGTGACAAAGCTCCTATTGTAGAAACAAGCAATGGTTCTATAGGTGATATGCAGGTCCAGACGACAAATATTAAAACAGGAATAACTGTACAGGATATGTCTAATGATACCTCTAATAATACTCAACCAAGTCCCATAAGTAGGTTTATTTCATTTATGCTGTATTGCACATAAATACATGAAGCAAAATAATGTTTATTCTATAATGTGAGATTATTGATAAATTACTTGTATTTTAGATAATATCACGAGAGATATGACATTCTACAGTGTAATTAGTGACACAGCGGCCGATCATAGTGGAGCAGATACAGATTCTAAAACTACAGATAACAATTTAACAGCGGATTGTAGCATGTTAGATTCTATTGTTGCAAAGAGGAAACGAGTACGAAAACGAAAGCCAAAAAATCGATCTCAGCTCGTTGTGACACCAACAACTGAGGAAAACGTATCAAAAAAACCAAAGATAATAGATTCCTATACGATCCCGTCAGGAAAACATATACGGTTTGATAATGTGGAAAACGATGAACATAATATAGCGAAACAAATAGTACAAGAAGTATCAAAAAATGAATCCTTAAGCAAAGCATCGTCTTCTAGAGATCTTTCTACACTTTTAGCATTAGGACAAACCTCGACGCCAATGACATTCGTAAACAGAAAAATAAAAAACGGAGCCAAAACGGAAAGTATGTTAAACGACGAGATAAAAAGCAAAAATTTAAATAAAGTTATGGAGGATAGCAGAGAAAAAAATTTATCTAGCAAGGAATCTAAAAAAGAAGTACAGTGTTATAAAAGCTTGTATAGTCAGTTAGAGAAGGTCCCAGTCATGACGAGAAAACCACAGATTGATGACATTATTGCATTCAAAGTATGTATCGCACACTGTACTTTAAAACTAACTGTATCTTTTCCTAAACGACATTAAATTTCAGACTTTGAAGATTGGCGCGGATTACACGCCTCAGATGTCCAATTTTATTGTTACCGAAGTAGTAAGCTCTTGCGCACAGTCTGGAAATTATACTCTTCAGATACTCTGTAGGTATATTTTCAACTATATTTCAACTATATTCAATAACTCCGTATTATTTACAGGTGGTAGAGAGGAAGTCCAAGTGCCACTGGGAAAGTTTTCCGTCTCAGATGATGAGTCCGAAAGTCATAATGAAGATACATTTGTACTTAATTATTCGCAGATGATAGAACCGCGTTTAATTTCGTAATTTCTTTCGTTTTATACGTACTTGTTCCCGTATTTTAATTTCATTCTGTTTAAGACGCAACTGTGTATTTTATGTTTAACTTGTTAATTAATTTACATAATTTTTTATTTGAATTGTATTCGCGTTCAGTTTTATATTACTACAATTCGTTGTTTTTTAAAAAAGTTTAATAGTTTTGACACTTAGACTCTTGATACGCGATCTAATTTCACATTTTTATTGAATTAATATTGAATTTATGATACAAACCATGTTTAGTTGGGCCATACGCTAGTTTTAGAAATAAAAAGTAATGAAATGAATATTACCGTGCGTGTGCGCACATTTAATCATTAATACTCCCATTTTATCGACAAATTTTTTTTGCAAACATTTTTTATTAACTTTTCACGTGCATAAATTCTTTAACTTTATAAAATTTACAAATATCTAATATCATCATGTGCATTGTACTTATATTAATTACACTACAAGCAGCTATGATTATATTACGCAAACAATTTACTGCGAAGGGAGGGGAAAACAACACATAAATGTTTTTTATTTATTTATTTAATTCACATCGTTAAACATGTTCTGCTAACAGAGAAAGGCACCTCAGACAACACGTGTGTTTAAAAGACGTTTAAAAACTTTTTGAAAAGATGTCTAAATATTATTTTTGACATTTTTTGGAGCGTGTACAACTATTTACACATTACCGATTATAATATTTATTGATTAGAATGTATGACACGGCCAATGTGGATATAATATAGCTTATAAAAATTTTACTGTTATTTAAAATCTGACACTCCAATACTTTGTATTAGTCGATGTTATAACGACATAAAGGCAAAGCTTTTCGGAAAGGCGTTAACAAAAAGAAGAATATGAAAGAAAAACTGGAATTACTTGATAAGTAATTAGTATATCAATAATTTAATACTTACATTCTTTGCTAATGACAAAAACTGGCCTGCATCTATTATAAAGATTATAAAGATATACATATCTTTATATATGTTATAACAAATATAATATATTTATATACATATATATGTATTATATATGCATATACATAAATATATATGAACATATATAGGCCTGCATTCATAGTTGATTTTATTTCAAGAATGTCTTAATGATTGGTTCATAACATCTTAAGATCTTAAATATAAGATTCGACTATGAATACCATAGTACATATATATGTACATGTATACATACTTATATATGTGTGAAATAGGAGATAGATCGTTAACAAAATTATATATGTAAATATTAAATTATTTATATGTAAAGCAATGAGTTTTTCTTTCGCATTTTTTTCTGGTTAACGCACTTTTGTATTATTAATGTTTACTTTGCAATGTATCTAAAAGTGAAAATAAGACATCTTAAAGACATCTTAAAACAACGTTCTAAATGTCATTGGGACATGAAACGTTTTAAAGATGTTATAAGATTCTTTTTTAACAATTTTATAAGTCGTCTCGGGCATTTTAGGGATGTCTTAGACGGACGTCTATAAGATGTCTTAATGTTCTCTGGGTACTTTACTCCATATTACTTCATTTATCAATTGACTCGCCACACATACATATACATACATATAAATTTCTATATACATATGATACATATGTTTTGTTTACATTGAGTACTGAGATATGATTGTTAAGCGTCTTACTTTATAAAAACTATAACTCTTGAAATTCAATTCTAATAGATAAATTACGGGGCAGAAGCCAATTATTTCACATTTCTGTACGTACTTTTCAGATATATTTACAGCCTTATAATAAGTTCTCAGTTTAACTTCCATTATTGTTTCAGCTATCCGATTTTAGCAGCCAATTTGAAAGCGGAAACATCATCTCCAAGTAATCGATCAAATTGTTTATTTTTAAATAGCTATGGATTGAGCAAATTCTTGTCCAATCTTGGATTGCTCCCATCTCGTCATCTTTTTCACATTATAAGGTATTATCATATCGATTGACTGTATTTAAGATTCGTAGCGTTCCGTTTGATTTGGATCTTGTTAAATGATGAGATAAAATTCGTATTGACACGACTACTACTTTTTGGTTTATATGTTGACAGCCAATTTTGTTCGTTATTTGTTGATCGTCAAGTCCAACGGCAGGTCTTGCTCCATCTCAGTGACAGTCTCGTTCTTTACTCTGAGGTCTTGGCCGCATGTGTTACTCGTATCCACGATGTTGCTCCACATGTTCTCTAGCCCGTGCAAATCCACCGAGCTCAATAGATGTCGGAAGAGCGGATTCTGCGCCTTGATAAGGAGATCCGACAGGATCTTGGTCTTCTGCAGGATGCTATCGTTGCTGTGCACGCAACACTTGTGCCGGCAGCAGCAGTCGCCGCTGGTATCCTTCAATTCCTCTTTGAGCGGCATCTGCTCCATTTCCATCTTCAGATCCTCAGCCCGCTTGATCACCGAATGTCTTACTGGATCGCAACTAACCGTGCTCTCCTTTTTGCAGGGCGTACTGTTGACGATCGACTCAATGTTCCTATAGTCCACTGTGGCGGTCTTGGTGTACTCCATCGGCTCCTCGGTCTTGATGGGCGTCGACTGCATCCCGATGCGCGGCATTGGGTCGGACACTCGACCCGGACTCGTATGAGGCGGCGACGCTACGGAGCAGTCCTTGATAATGGTGGTACCGGAGGCGTACATGGGATTCACCTGAATCCTGTCCGGTATGATGTAATTGTCATCGTACATCCTCGGATAAATCTTCACGTCCTGCTCGTACGTAGGTTTCGGCGGGGTGACCTGCTCCTGTTCCTTCCGCTGTTCCTGAAGATTATACAAGTTGTTCCACTCGACGAAGTTTTTCTGCTCTTCGAAGCTGTTGCTGGCCTTCGGGCTGCAGCCCGACACGCTGCTCTCGATACTAGAGTCCTTCTTGTCCGACTCGGAATGCGCGCTACTGCTCTGCTTGTCGGGCGAATTAACGTCGAATCTCATTTTCTCCTGAACGTTGCTATCGTCGAAACTCTTCTCCTGGACCTTGTCGTTGTTGTTCACGTAGTGGCGGTAGGTTTTAACGTGCTTCCTCAAGGACGACGGATCGGTATACCTCTTCGGGCAGCCCGGCACCTTGCAGTAATATGGCTTATCTACAGCGTGAGTTCTAGTATGCTTGAATCTGTCCGAGGAATTCGAGTAAGCCTTATTGCAACCCTCGACGGGACAGACGTAGGGACGCTCGCCGGTGTGAGAGCGCGCGTGGATCTTCAGGTTTTCAGCTCTGCTGAAGCTCTTGTCGCACTGGAAGCAATGGTGCGGCTTCTCGTTCGTGTGTGTTCGTACATGGACCAACATCTTGTACCTGCATGAAAGAGACACGAGAGTGTTTGTTGAGAAAAGTGATTTCTGTGTTACGCGCGCATAATATTACATCCGGAGGAGTTTTACCTCGCGTTAAACCCACGCTCGCCTCTCGCGCATCCCTCCCATCCGCAGTAAAACAGACCCCGTGGACCGGGCGCCGCGTGCAATCTCCCAACATGTCCTGCAAGTTGCTCTAGGGACGTGAACCATCGGCCACAGTCTTGCCATCTGTAAAAGGAGGACAATACAAATTTAATTCTTTCAACATACCGTTAAGAAAAACGCAACAAACACTTTATTGTTCGATTTGTTATATTTTTTGTTTTAGCTTTGCGAAATTGCGAGTCCAATAGAGACTGATATGTAAATATAGCCGCCTGACGCTGCTCTGAAGTATCGAAATATAATTTGCGTCACATGAACGCTCGCTGGCTCGTTCAATTGATACCAATTGCGGCCATTTTGCAATTGCCGCCGTTTGACACCAGTTTATCGCAAGAGAGAGACTGGAGTTCGGTACTATTCCAGTCAACGACAACGAATTCTTCCAATTAAGAAGCACGGATATGCTCACAGGAGGTCGTGGATCAAGGTAATCTTGAACGATTTGATTGGCTAAACACCCGCGACGACTCTTATCTTCATTTATTTGATAAATAGTAGGAATTGTACAAACTACAAAATATATCTTCGCGGGGTATGTAATATTATAGCCATTACAAATTAATACCCAGCGTTACATAATATGACCTCAAAACAATGTGCTATATACACAGAAAAAAAAGAATCAAATTATATAGCTTATATATACTCAACAATCTATAATCTTGAAATAAAATTATATTGTGTTAAACGAAGAAAACTTGCTTGAATAAAGTCATTTATATAGTTTTATCCATATAGTTCAATCAAGAAAAAAAAGTTGAAATTTTTATAAGAGGAATATAGGTTGTTGCAATTATAAGTTTTGATTTGACAAGTTTTCTTTTTTTCTGTGTACATATAAGTCTCTGATCAACCACATTTTCATTAATTAAGATTGTAGATCGATCGCGTTTAATAAAAGAAGCTATATTTAGAGATATATGGTTGATGAAACAGACAAGTGTTTTGATAGCAAAGAATGTGATATTCACTGTGATCACAGTGAGCGCTCTCGGGCTTTCACGTGTCCGTCGCATGTAAGAAATAATTTCTTTGCGATAATCGCGTTCTCCGAAACTGCGCGCGATAATAAGAAGACCCTCTTTACTACTTTTATCTGTGTCACGATACATAGAAACCAATGATGCTTTGGAATTCACTGTATCGTGCATATGCGTGTAATATAAATTATAATTGTAACGAAAGTCTGTTTTAAACACGTAGCACGCAGCGGTCAGTGTGATTCATCGCTTTACGAAATCAACCAGTTGCAGCCTTCTTCCCCCTCGTTATCCGAAGGCAATCGTTATCGTTTCGCCTTGCATCGAGTCTAAATTTTATCAAGAGCGCGTAGACTTTGAATATAAACTGAGCCGGTCGCAAACCTGTTTACCATTAGAGATACAGATCCCCCTCGTTCCGCGAGGGGAAGCTGTCCCTGGAGAAAGCGCGCCGGATAGATTTGAATTCCCGCAAAAAACGCGCGCGAGGAAGAAAACACGAGTCCGCGAGTCGAGCTCTTAATCTCGGACGTTCCGAGACTAGGTAGATGTTGGGTAGATGCACTTGTCGAGATGAATTACAGAATTTTCTCCGGGTATATCCGAGGAAGTCGGTATAGATCTCCGGCGGTATCAGCCGAGAGATACGTACGGAAAACTGGTTGTAACTGGTATGTATATATAACTGGCACGTGTAAGCGCGCATGGACATATCCGCGCATCTATATCGAGGGAGATAAATTAAGTAGCGTCGTTTAGGAGGAATACAAAATGTCTACGACAAAGCGCAAACGGAAGTGAGACGACGACGTTTGATTGTCTCGAGTGCATTAGTTGGTGGTAATTCCTTGATGAACAATATAGAGAGGGACGAGATAATGCGTAAAGCGCGCATTGCCTTATTGCCGTTTCATTTTCTAATAGATTTATCAGATAAAGTTGTACGTCGTTAGAAAAGTGTACGTTGAAAAATATTAATTAGTACGTAGGTGAGAGAGAGAGAGAGAGACAGATAAGATAAGCAGGTGGAAGAAAAATGCGAGCGGGGATTAAGATAAAATAATTGGTTCGGATAAATTTGTACGAAAAGGGAAGATAAATAGAAAAGCTCGATAGGATTACATTGCTTATCTTGCGATAAGAGAAGTCGACGTCAATCAGGATTCACGTATACAAGAAATTTGTGTTGCATTTAGATAGCGTGATTTCGTATATCTCGCGAAACCGGAGAGTGGGATGCTATCTTTATACGTTCTAAACTGTAAACAAGTGCTAAACTAACGCTGAGTTTGATGCGATTCGAATAAGCTAATCCAGCTGAAAGCAGAAGTATCGATTTTTTCCGCGCTGACGCTTAAAACGAAGATATTCAATTTCTTTAAAATAATACGGTGAGCGACTTTATCTTTCTCACTCCTATCTTAATTGGTCTTCTAACAATGCAATAATAATACCGACAATGAGTGCAGTGTACTCGCCGAGAAGTAATGCCCGAGCCAATCGGTACGTCGATCCAGCGATCTATGACTTCTCGAAAGATATTTAAGAATATATAATTCATATAATTTTTAGCTATATGTATACTTAATCTATATAATTTAGATACTATATTATATATTTAATAAGTCTTCGATAATTTGTATATTACGTCTCGCTTCACAAGAATCGTCCAAGTAACAAATGTTTAACGTTTTCTTTCATGTTTTTTTTCTTTACCTGCATTTTAGTTGGGCGTTTTCGCCGGTCCTGATGGTACCCAGTTCCAAGCTCGAGCTGGACGCGTCCGAGTCGCTGTGCGCCGGACTCGGGGGCCCGCCGTTGCCCGGGGACACCCCCAGCCCGGCGGTCAGACCGGCGGCCGGCGAGGCCCCCAGTTCCTCCTCGGCCGGCATCCTCCGCGGCCAAACCGGAAGGTCCAGCGGTGGTTGGTGCTGGAGGCTCCCGTAGTAGCTCGAAACCGGGCTGGTGGAGTAGCCGGGTACCGGGCTGTAAAAACCCGGGACAGCTCCTAGCAGGGTGCCCGGGTAACGAGCGGCGCCGTAGGGACCAACGTGAGTTGGCATTCTGCCCGGGACATAAACGATCATTTTTTTCATTACTTTCGCTTCCGTACCCGTACCGATTCGCCGCCGATTTGCCAAAGACGTGCAGATCTGCGTCTCGCTCGATCGTCGAGCTTTAATTAGTGACTCCGTTTTTTTTTTAATTCGCGTTTTAATGCTGGCCTAATTATTATGCGCGGTACCATGCGCGTTCGTGCGAATGTATATACGTGAGTGTATACACGTGTGTGATTCTCGTGAAAAGACGCGTCCGGTCGTCTCTCTCGAAGGAATTTCCGAGTGATTTCGCTTTCCGCTCTCTCACTCAACTCCGATCCTGCCGCTCGATCTTCAACTCTAATGATCTCTCACAAGCTGACATACAAACGCATTATCCTCGAGCCAATGTCGTTATTCTAAATAAATCCGTCCCTCAGAGGGAGTCTCCTCGGAAATTTTTCGACTCGCTAATGACTGATATTCAATTTATTTTCCTGCTTGAAAAAATTCCCTCAACAACAAAATCATTAGCTGCCAACGGCTGCTTTTCAGGGCTTGAACAAATTTTAGTTCCTGATCGTCAATTTCAATTCTCTCTCTCTCTCTCTCGCGCGCGCGCGCTCAAGACTATTTTTTCGTCAATAAAATAATTCGTCGTTATCAATTAGACTTTCTTCGCCGTATCGCTTGCCTCGCAAGCTTATTCCAAAATTTGCAATACTTTATTTCTGGTTAGAAATCTCCTCGACGACGAAATCATTAATTATCATTATCAATTCCGTTTCGTTTCGCAACAATCTTTTTTTTTTCTCCCAAGTTCCCCGTGTGCCCCTTGCCCTCGAAAAATTCGCCTTACTAGCGATTTTCGATGACGCCGGTTTTCCGTCACGTCGTCGCCGCCGTACTTGCTCAAGCTCGCATCGCCGTGCAAGCCGATTCGGCCATTGGACTCTGACACAAGACTTTCCAGGTCTTGCCGGGGGGGCTATCCTCGTCTGTCTGCCTTCCTGAGCACCGTAGGTACCGACAAGTCGCCCGTAGTACAATACACACACACCACCTTGCGCGCACCCTCTACCACGTAGTCCGAGTCCGTATCGTCAGATATATTTGAATCGGTTGGACTTGAGTATACGGTAGCTCAGAAATTGCTTGCTGTACTTGATCGAGAACATAACTAGGCTGGACGATCGCGGCGAAACAATCATAAGACACTGCCGTCGCACTTTCGGAGACAGTCTTCGCGCTTGTTATTTTGATCGAGTTCTTTTAACAAACGGCTCAAAGTCCGATATGAGTTCTATTCAGAGTACAGCAAACGACTTAATCGATGTTAGTCGCGGGAACGGCTCGATCGATGCTAAGAGAATCCCATCTTTCCTGAGTCGCCGCGTATTGCTTGCCGCGTTTACTGACGGTGGAAGCGATGCGTCGAAGAGGAAGAGGAAGAAGACGTAAAAATCGCTGTCAAAGCTGAATCTTCGCCGAGATTGAGCTGTAGTGGCGCGTCGTCTTGGTTTGGCTCCTTTATAGCACGCCGGAAGATCTATCGCTATTTACCGTACTCTTTTTTTTTTTTAAATTATCTTCGCTCGAGTGCTCGAGATGAAAGCTCGACGTAACCAGAATGTCGTGCAAACGCTAGCCCAGCGAAACGAAACGTGAGGGAATATTAAACTGATGGCAGCGACGAATGTACCAGGCTTATATATGGTCGCGCTATCGCTTCGTCGCCCCTCCATGGAGTATCACCAGCACAGTGAAGAAGACTGATAACAGTTTGTCGCGGCTTAATTCGTAAGAGTTCGCCTCGGCAGACGAGCTGGTATTAAATCGATTCGGCGTGGAACTAATTGAACACCAATTCGTTATGAAATATATAGCCGGGAGTCGGGAGTATAGATGTTACATTGCGAAGAAGAACTTGTACGATAAGAATTACATTTTAGTATTGTAAAAAAAACTAATAGTCTGTAATTAATAACTTTCTCAAGCTAATTGTTGGAAATAATTTGGATGTTCTACATAGATTTCTAGAAAAATAGGATCAAAGTGATAAAAGCAAGTAAATTATATATCGTTGGCGAGTCATACTCCAGTTTGAAAATGGAATTACATTTTATACGAATAAAAATCGTTTTTCGCAGATATCCTGTTGATCGAACGAAAATCGATCGAGAGGTAGGAGAACCGACGGGTTTATCTCATGAACAATGAGATAAGGCTGCCCCCCGCGTCGTAATCGCGACCCGCCGAAATTGACATGGCCCCTGTCGTTGACTTTCGCCTTCACGCGATTCGCCGCTGATTCGTCGCGGGTGGGAACAAAGTCCGCGCGTATCTTTCACAACGTGGCGATGTATTATCTTGCCGTATTAACGCGTCGGTGTGAATGGGCGGGCTGCAAGCTGAGTCAACACGATCGACCCGCGTCGCCCGTCGTATCGCGGCCCGGTAATTTCTTCCCCGGTGCGGCGCGGCGCGGCGCGGCGCGCGGCGGTGAAGAATCACGCGCGCTCGCGAAAATGACGACAGCGACCCTGGACGACGGCCGCCGGGGGCACCTTCGATCCGGGGGGGCCTTCGTCATCATCAGGAAGTGGCCGCTTGTCGTCGTTTCGAAAGGCGATCCGGTGAAGGTCGCCGCGGTCTCGCTCGGAGAACACGTTTCTGGCCCGATGACGCAATTGATAACGGCAGAGAGGAGAAGCGAAGCAGCGATCTGCGTCTTCTCGTGCTTAAAAGGAGCGACGATTAAAGTCGTCGGACGAGACGACGATCAACGGAGATATTGGAGTGGATAAAGAATCAAACGATCATCTGACCGTAGGCGTGAGCCTTCGTATAATTGGACGAGCACGCGCCGATGATGATATTGATGATTGCACGATGATCTCGTCCGGGTGCGACGTGAACCGAGAGATCAGCAGGATCGTTAGGCGGAGCGCGATGGCTGTACTCTCAATTACAGCCTATAAGCAGGATTCTTGACGCACACGGGACGGAGTCCAAACGTGATTTCGCGATGTGTAAAAAGGGGGATCGTCGCGACGCATCCGCTATCGTCGAGCCGCGACGACGTTTCACGGCGCGTCACGGCGCGCGGCGTACAGAATATCGCGCCATGCAGCGCGCAGAGAGGAAAAATTCCGCGTTACATAATCTGATTTGTGACCGCGAATCATTTGTCGTGACGACGTTTGGCACCGAGCAATCTCTTGCAATTGGTGGCAAATTTTTGTCAACAACAGCAAATTCCAGACCTTATATAAATACTCCGGAGTTAACGCGCTAATTAAGAGGGGAAGGGGCGACGCGACGTTTCCTTTGACCAAACTAATCTCTCGAAGACGCATCGCCATTAATCATTGGGACAACTGGTCAAGGTGATATTATTTTCATTCCCCCCCGGCGCGCGGCATGTTAGACTCGTTATCTAACACAGTAGAATCGTCGGAATCCGCTTCCATTTATCTGACAACGAGTGTTATTTCTGAATGCTCCGCCACTCGAGCCTCTCTTCTCGGCGAGGCATTTCGAAATTGGAATATTTCGCGCGATACGAAGTTCAATGTCACTCTACTGATATATATTTAGAAAATGAAGACGCTTAATTTTCTCTTTGCTTCGCTTGTTTGTCCGCGCCATATTGCATGCTGGAGGCTGTAAACGCCGCGCGTGTGCGTAAATAATTAACGGCGCCATTAATCGAGATGCTTAACTCCCCGGTTGTAAATCGTAACCGCCAAAAGCGATTTATAAAGGCCACTTCGTTCCCCGGGAGTGGAAAATATACGCTTCTTTCTTATAGACACAACAGATGTCGTAAACGCGCACCACACGCGCGTGTGAGATAATGGGTCCATTCTCCACGGATGAAAAGTTAGAGACGAGACCTCATCCCGTTTTCCATCCTGCGCTGCGAAGGATGATCGCGTCGACCGTCGTCGCAACGATCGGCCGAGATGCTTCGCGAACAAAACCCGGGAAAACCCGTCGACTTTCTTCAATCATAAAGGAAAGATGGACCTGATGATCCGTGAGAAATCCTCCCTTTACCGCGCTGTGCAAGCCGCGGCTTTGTTCGCCCGTCGATCGTCTGATTTATAACGCGATCGCGCCGCGACGTGACGTCATTAACGACCGTCATTTTCTCTTTTTCTACTTATCCATTTCTCTCGCGTTTCATTTAATTAGCTCTATGAGATTTTATAGGATTTTTTTTAAATAGGATTTTTTTTTAAGACTCGCTCTTGCGTGATTAAAAGAATTATAGAAGCATCATGAAATGCTGTCTGACGCGACGTTTCTTCATCGGGGTGCTAATTGAACAACAATCTAATCTTGTCGCGACTTGTCTGGCAATTCCAAGTAAACAAGTTCAAGCTTATCAGGATCAAAATCCACCTGTTGCTATCAGCGTATAAGCGGTTCTCAATTTCGCCGAAAAAATTGTTCACGTTTCCTAATTGAAGAGGACGTGGCGAGAAAGAGATATCCGATTGGCCCGATTGCTTGTTCCCCGAACAAGCGTGTTACAAATGTATCCATAACGCGAGCAATCTTCTTACAGTGTCTGCGCTACTCTTTTTTTTTCCAAGAAAAGACGAAGGAACGGGCTTGCAAAAGCGCGAGGATACGTGAGAGAGCGCACACATCGCTCGCATTATCGCCGACTTGGCGATAACACCACTGAGGGGGTCTTCTTGCATTAACCGCGTCTGATAACCGAATAAACACAAAATTAATGGCATCCATCCATTACTTCGGTATCGCGGCTTAATATCGCGGTATTTACCGTTATTTGTTACTGCTGCCTCGTCATATCTCGGAGAAATATTTTTTTTATCGGAGCTCAATATCGCGTATATCTCTTAAGATGGATTCTGAAATAATTAAAGAATGAAGAAATACACGAGATTATATATATATATATATATATATAATTAGATTCTCTATAAAAATTCGTACTATATTCGAAAAAAAATGTTAATTGATTCAAATAATTGGACGACTCGTTTGACGAAGTAAAAGATGAGGATGGAGTCATATAATCTTTCTCGACGACAAGCCAGATGCCAGACGGTCGATAGCCGTTAAAAAAAATGCAGGATTGACCGTGGAACACGAACGCTATTGTCCCGCGATCTTAACTCGGAGAGTGATCCTCGCCGGTGCGCGTCGTGTTCGTCCTAAACGATCGTATCGTATCATTCATCTGGGTTTTATAAATTTTATGGCGTGTCGCTTACAATCTTAGTCATCGTCGGGGCACGGAGGGATAGCGAAGAGTCAGCGAAGAAAAGTCTTTATATATATGCGATCTAGGTAACGATTTAGGTAACCATTCGTTTGAACAATACACGGTATCGCGAGAGATAATTTTTTTTAATGCCAAGTCATTTATAATTATAACGTATCGCTCGCTTTCGCGCGTAAGTCATCGTTCGAGAATCGGCCTCATTTCCCGACGAACTTTTAGCTCTTTTACGTGATGTCGTTACGGGGGTCAGAGGCAACGGAGATCTCCTCGCCCTTACTCCTCCCTCCCGATCGATTTCACAGGCACGCTGTGATTTATACCCGGCAAGCCGGCGATACTCAATTCTCGATTCATCCTCCGAAAAGTACCCCCAGCGACCTTACCGCTCGACGCATTAATGAACATTGTATATTGTGGCCACCTTTCCCTGCGTGCCCTATCTGGCCCTCTCCTCCCGACCGTTCCCGCCACAACCGCCGAGTTCCCACCCTTCATCTCGGATGACACCCCACGGACCGGGCTGCTGGCGTCGGCGTGCTTTGATCTCCGAGGGGAACGCGGCGAACAGGTAGAAGAAATCGAGAAGGAGGACGGTGAGAGCGAAAAAGTGACGCGAGTGAGAGAAAGGGAGGCGGAAGAAGGGAAAGGGAGAAGAAGGAAGGATCCCGGGGCCCGACGGACGTAGGATTCCACGACGGCCAATGGAGGGAGCCGGGGCCCCCTGACTCTAAACTCGAGAAAATATGTTCGGAGTCTTTAGATTGAGATCCGGGAGAGATAGCCCTACGACTCCCCCCCCCTCCGCCCCTTCCCCCTTTCCGCCGCCTCCCACTATCTTCGCCTCCACTACTTATGATGCGCCCGAGGAACGCCGAAAGAGATTTTATTTCTCTTCACTTCTCCCCCGCAGATCTTTCATTTAGATTTAATTCCCGTGCTTTTCCCTTGGGGATACCATCGGGCCCCGGGATCGGGTCTCGGAGGAGACCCCCGGCTTTTACCCAGGCGAGGCGACCATTTCGGTAGCTGTTACGTTCCTTTGGAGCCTGTTTACGACGATTGTGAAAAATTGAACCGCCTCTTGTCGGTACAAGCTTCTCTCGGCGGCGGCGGCGGCGGTTTCGTGCTTATAGTGCCGCCGCAGCTAATAATTTGCTTTCGACATTCCGAATGCCTCCTTAATTAAAACTACGTCGCAGGCGCGAGGTAATAAAATTTGGCAGGACAAGCGCATGGTTATTTAGCGTCGGATTTCCTTAATTAATTAATTCTCTCACAAGGATGCTTAAGCGCGCGCGCGCGCGCGTTCGAATTTAATTGGTAAAAATTAAAAACCCAGATACCGGGTTTCTCTGGATCGACTTTGATAGAATATTGATGAGACGACGACGGCCCGCTGACCTCGCCGGCGAGTGTATAGGCTCTTCCGTTGAATTCATTCATTAACCTTAGAGCTTCCCATCTCGATCGGGAAGAAAGCCCTACGGGAAGCCCGTTTCGAGGGAGAAACCTTGAGGAGAAAATTGGATCGCCCCATGCTCAGCGAGAGACCACTTTCAGCCGCGACGAGAGGTGGGAAACCCCGAGGTATATAGATCGCGTGGCGCTTTGCGTGTGGTTCGCATCACAAAAATAGGGAAGGAAGGAAGGGGGTGCGCCCGGTCTCCCCGTGACACAGCCGCCGCGCGCCGTGGCGCACTACCGTGGGGCTCACAGCGGGGGCTGAAATTCCCGCGGTCCACGAAGCACAGCCCGCGCCGTCGAGTCGCGCTCGGTGCTTCTCGCCATACTTTTTATTTAGTCGCGCTGTCGGGGAGGAGAAGAGCAGGGGGCTCTGAGAGAGACTTTGCCTTTTTTTTTATCTTCCACTCTTTCGAAATCCCGCTGGCGGCCGATAGTCGCGCGGTCGCGCGGGTCTCTCTCGAGTGCCGTGAGAGGAACATATGGAAGAGCGAGAGTCTCGAGTTTTTGTCCTTTGTGGAGACTCCTTCAAAATTCTGAAGCAATTCTTGCAGACTCCGTCGAATAAACGACGAATATGATAGGGTATATATTATTCGTTTCACGCCATGGCGCTCGTGGACCTCTTCATCCATCGTGCGAAAATTATTTCCGTCGTGCGACTTGGTTCCTTCCCCAGATATAGCACGTATGTCCAAAATCCGGACATAGCGTTGTCCGGGTACGATACGCGTGAAAACAAGGGACGTAGGATGCAAACGAGCGGCGGAAAGGTTTCCTTCCGGGCGATTCCCGGCGCGGAGTAACCCGAAACCACGGGCGGAGGTCAGCGAGCGGGGATCGGGGACGAACGACGTATTCTCCGTTGATTTACCGCGCTTAAAGACGGAATATTAATATCGCAATGGCGTGCGCCGGGTCCCGGATCCTCCGGCGTGTGCATCCCACGGACGTGAGTCGCGCACGCACTCATACACGCACACACACACGCGCGCGCGCGCGTATGTAACGCGTATTACGTACGGGACAGGAGGATGGCTACCGGTCGCAGCGGGAGAGCACGGCGGGGGTCCTCTACCTCCGCGCCGACTCGAGACCTTGCTACCGAGGAAGAAGTGAACTTTCATCTCGCTCCGGCACCATCTTCCTCCACCACCACCATCACCTCCTTTTCTTCCTCCTCCTCCTCCTTGTCTTCTTCCTCGTCATGTGCCATTCCTCTCTGTGTTCTTCTCTCTTTCTCCTCGTATAAGTATATACGTTCATCGGTCTTTCCTTCTCTTCTCCGCGCCGGCAACCTTCCGCCGATCTTCGTCCGGCGCTACCATGCGTTGATTCGTCGATCCCGCTCGGTCACGTGACCGGTTTATAAGGCCAGCAGCGGCAGACGGTGCGCCACTTGTTTGCCGCGCCTCGCCTCGCGAGCTGCACCGCACTTCCGTTTTCAGTTTTTTGTGGGGTCCCCCCAAACCGAACTGAAATTCGGGGTACTGGGTGCAACGCGGGCGTAACACAGTCGCCGCTGTAGGATGTAATAATTATGCCGACCGATATTCGTCATGCGGCTCCACAGAAATGGAGACAATGGGACAACACCTGTGCGTCAATGCAATTCTACGTAAATCATAATAGAGCGGAACGAGAAGGACACGATTATGCCGAGAGAGAGATTTAAGGAAATCGTCTGTTCGAGAGCTATAATCTCGTCGGTCTGTCCCGTGATTTCGGTAAAAAAAAAAGAAAAGAAAAAATCGCTCGAATGTGGAGAAACGCGCGTTCTCATCTTCCAGCGCAGCTCTCTATAATCCAGTCCGGTCGCATCAAACGGAAAAGGGGGATAACGATAACATTTCCAATTATCTCGCTTTATCTCTCAAAGATTGCGATTCACGTTTGTGTGGGAATATGAAGACATTACTTATATAGCGATATACGAACGAAGGCGAAGGACAACAGAAGTCTGACCGATGTTGTGTAAACACTATGGGGGTCTGACGAAGCCCCCCCCGGGGGCCCGACGGCGCGGCGCGGCGGAGCGCCGCGCGGACCGCTCGGGTCGGCGCCAGGGGCCTATTAAAAATGATGCTTAAAGAACGAATTATGGAAATGAGCCGTTATTCCAGCTCCGGGCTCCCATATTACCGACGACTTAGCCCGTTCGCGTTGAAATTACAGGTTGCGAGCTCCCTACCTCCTCTCTCGTCCCCCACTCCCCCTCCCTCTCCCCCCCGCTCATTCTCTTACCTACTCGTCCTAAGCCGGACACAAGAGCGACCACCTCCTTCGGGGTGGAATACATTACGTTGGTTTTCGGAATTGAAGATTAAATCCTCCCGCCTTGGGGTCTCCCGTCTCTCGGTTTCTTCCTGCATCCTCTCGTAAGGATCTGATCTCGTACGCGTGCGCGCGATACACGATGTTCGCCAATTAAATAATTTCGCGATTACCGCCGGTAATCTTGCCGGCGATCTTACGTCGTTGGTGTTATTATTGCGGCGATATAGCCGTCTTAGAAACGCGGAGCGACATCAAAATCCACGTAGATTTCATTGTCCCGATAAAATTTCCACGACAAGAAATGAAATTTTTATAAGCAGAATATATTATCTTGTGCTATTCTGAGACATGTTTTGATGTTATTATTTGTACAGTTTGTCATAAAATGAGAAAGATTAATTGTCCCGCTCTTTCTGTTTAGCGCAGCTGATAAAGAGTCTGTAGAAACTGATTTCAAGTTTACGTAACTTTATGGCAGTGTCATTGTGTAATCATATTTTTATTGCTGCAGGAAGTGTACCTATCTCTCTCGGTTTTAATCGTATCTTAATCAAACGATATAATATTTATCTGAAAACGTGTATGTTTTTCTATAATAATTTCTCGATTTATCTAATTTAATTATAATTCGATGTTTTCTATCCAGAAATATTTTAGGCACCTTTATTTCTATCGACTTTTATGAACAGGTTTATGAGATACAATGGCAAAGTACGACTGACAATGAAATGCAATAGTTGCTCTGAAGTTGAAAAAAGTATAGAACCGAGAACAGAAAAACTCATGCTTATATACACTTTTTTCTTGTATCCTTTATTAGACTGTCTAAAGCACTAACTGTTTTCTTTATTCTCTTAACATTGTTAACAGAAGTCAAAAGCCGGCGAGGCTTTATTTCTTCGCGGAAAATATCGTTCGGTCGTAGCGTTAAGTCTGTTTAAAGGGATTCGCCGGAAGTTCAAGCGGTGATTCAAGCGAGTGTACCTTTACCTAGCTCCAAAAAACCCCCGAGAGGAAGGGTCCGTGAGGTCAAAAATAAATAGAACAGTGCACGGATTCATAGTATCCACAAAGGCCCTCTCTCTGGTCATGCCGCGCTGTATAAATGCTCGACCATCGGGAAGATCGGAAATCTCACCTTCGCACATTTCTCAGTTTCTGAAAAGAGCGTGGCTGCGTGCGGTAACATAGGAAGGAAAATATTTGCCAACTCCCCCCCCCTGTTTGTACGACGCGCAGGAATGTCTCGGCGAATGGCTACACGGGAGGTTGGAGGAATATTTTTGCAAACACGGCCACGTCAGACTCGAAAGCTGCGCATTCTTCTCCGGAGAATGCGTCGCTTTCGGGAGAGACTGGTTAGCATTTTTATGCAATATTCTTGCAGATTCGATAATGTCAAATACCAACAATGAAAGAGAATATAATTATATATCTGTCATAAAATTTTACTTTTAAGTTTATTATTGCTGTTATTCTCAAATTGCGCGAGGTACATATAACGAGTGTAAATCCCATGCGGGACCAGTGTGATCTTCCCTAGAAACCCACAGAATCACGGGTTCTCAACCCCCGCCTAACCGAAAACCGATAATTAATCACGAATTTCACACCTCCGGTAGACCGCAAGAAAGAAAACCATTTCAGAAGGACGCGGAAGGACCCCCACTCCCGCGTATTCCTCAGACCTCGGAGGGGGGGATCTGGAATGAAAAGAATCGGGGGACACCAGGGGGATAACTCTAGACCGTGCCAACATGGTATCGCTGTAGAACTTCTGTGTTGGTGAGACGAATCGCTAAACTGGACTGCATTGACAAATGATTCGAACATTTCGTGGCAGGGAAACCGTAGGACCTCCCACATTGAATAAATGCTGCCGTTGTACGTTTTCGTGGCCCTCCCTTCTTCCATCTTTCATTTTTTTTGTACATTTTCTACCGTTCCAAGGTTAAGGCCGCGCTGAGATGGCACGATCATCGAGATCGAAAATAGACGCTGTCCTTTCTCGCGCGAAATTTTTATTCCCATTGTTTTCTCTTCGACTGTTGTGATTGGTAATGTAAATACTACTATTCTTGCTTTATACTAAAAAGATATTTTTCCTCTATTTTTGCTATACGAACATATAGTTATAATCTTTACATTCAAGCATTATTAATTAATAATTAATGATTTATATTGGATTACAAATTTTCTGATGAGAAATGCGTTTTATTCGACTATTTATTGACAGTATTTAATGGCAAATACATGGTGTATTGTTAACAAAATTTTAATTAATTAATTAATTGCTCAATTAATTATGTGATCGTGCACAATCTGCTTATTCAGCCAAATGTTGTTCCCGTTTCATTGTTTAAAAATTTGTTACTTTTCAAAGTTAACGAGATAACGTACAACTACAAGAATAAAGAAAGTCATGGCGAGAGTAGCGGCATTGTCGCGTAATACCTCTCAAGTATGTCTCAATGAGACTATCGTCCTCCTAACAACGCAAATAATGCACCCGCATTATGCTCGCAGTTGAGCAAGAATGTCACCTGTTAGAAAGCTAATGGATTCATAAAAGCGATTAATCGACTAATTCAAAGACCAACACGAGAGTATAAATAAAATATATTCTTACATAAAAGTCCCATTGAACAAAGGGTACAAGAAGAAATATCTCTAGAACGGTGAACACGGTTTCTCTACATACAAAAGTTCTTGTTGAATTTACAGAATTACAAGACAAAAGACCCAAGAGGTCCCTATAATTAACGATAACACAACGGGAGAGCCTATAAGAATTCGAGAAATTCCTCACGTCCATCTCGTATTATCAGCATAAGACGCTGCCTTAGACAAATGTGAAAGAGTGCCTCGTAAAAAGTACCATTTGTAACTTGAGGTTGGTCAAGTTTCATTTATGACACACGTAGGCAGCGCACTAAATTCCAGATGTCAAGAGCGGTAACGAGCGTCCAGGAGGATATCTGGACGAATGAGCAAAAAACGCGCGGGGGAACCGCGCGGGCACGGTCCATGGGCTGGGCCCCATCTCGGATCTCGGCGTCTCTCTAGGGGGTTTCGCGTAGAGCGTGTCCGCGAGTCCGTCGTTCCGCGCGCCACGTTGTGGCTCGCATGTGTACGGAATCCTTCCTCTCGGGGCCCTCATCCCTCCTCGTGCTTATGTGGCGTTTCGCATGGGACGTCTCTCGACGCGACGTAAGACACCGTGGCATACCACACACAACGCGACACCTCGGTCGACCGAGTTGACCGAGGACTCCGGCAGGACCACACACGAAGGATCGCGGCCCCCTCCCCCTCGCGCGTCTCTTTTTCCTTCTTTCTCCTCGCCATGCCACTTGCCGCAGCGCGCGCCTTCTCTTCCTTGTTCCTCGGGAAAAATAAAAAAAAAGACCGGGGTAAGCAGCACCGGTGGAGGAACGCGCGCGGAGGAGAAAACCGAGAGGAGTCACTTAACCGTCGTGCCATTAACCACGCT
This sequence comes from Temnothorax unifasciatus, assembly GCA_030770225.1. Taxonomy (NCBI): domain Eukaryota; kingdom Metazoa; phylum Arthropoda; class Insecta; order Hymenoptera; family Formicidae; genus Temnothorax; species Temnothorax unifasciatus. Next base: position 224,863 of record JASTWK010000253.1, on the reverse strand, counting down.
CGAAAAGAGGCCTTAAAGATAAAAAAAAAAAAGAGCTCCGGCAACCGTCCGTGACGCCTCGTTACGGAATCGGCACGGAAAGTCGCGAGTCGCACGTAATTGAAAACGTAATTGCCGCACGAAATTAATAAGGACGGTGTCGCAATTACCGGTTGTTCTGCAAGGGTTCAGATAATACGGTAGCTCGAAACGCTTACGAATTTTTTTTTTTTTCAAAGCATTAAAGGTACTTAAGGTCAATTATTTATTCGTTTGTCCAGGAGGAGATTTTTACCGGTTAGGAGGTAGAATATTTTTTCCCGAAATCTCTCTCCGATCGTGACGGTCGATGTTGACAAAGTAGGCATGTGGTTTTATCGCGTGGACACAGGACGAGAGTGACAAAGAGCGAGCACGGCAGATTGCTTGCCTAGGATTCATATATGCGGGCCATAGGAAAGACCTGATACACGCTTGGCAGGGGGGCTTCCCGCATTGTCATTAATTGCGTGTCTCTGAACGCCGATGGCCCATTGTACGCTTTAAGTTCAGAGCCAGCCATTGTCGAGAGTGACAGCGAAATCCTTGCAACCAACCACCTACAAACGGAACAGAAGATACTGGTTGCCTTATACAAAGGAGAGCTTCCTCGTCTACGATCACCGGCCCCGCGCGCGGGAATGAACTGTTTTTTTGCGGGTTGAGAAAAGAGTAGAGGTTGACCGGCCAACCAAAACATCGCATTGTTCCGTTTATGGCGTGTTTTGGGTATCCATGCGACCATCTCGCTTATGAAGGTACACCTACGAAAAGCCGACGTGTCTCTCTCCCTTATGTCGCGCGAGCGAGCGCGCTGAAACGATACCGGCGCGCGGCGCGGCGCAGACAGCCGCGCAAAAACTCACCGCGACGCAGGATGCAACGGGCGCAATCGTGATTTCCTATCAACCTGTATCTGGGTCGAAAATAGGGCAATTCCGGTTGTCATCATTAATGCGCCGCGATACGGAACGCCGAAGGACGCAAAAAATCGTCCGACTCGTCGCGCTCGTTTCGATATATATACCCCCAGGGATACATGCAATTCAGACAATTAAATTACGCGCGGTGACATTGTTTTTCAGCAATCGCCTCGCCCGTGCTCCGGTCAAATTCCATTATCCGTACAGCGAATACGTGCAATAATGAAAAATACGCACGCGCGCAATCGCGCGGCTACGACAGTCTTCGCACAGCTCGCGCAGCACGCGCGAAGCACCAGAACGAAATATTTTGCGACAAAAGAAACCGTTAAGAGCTCGTCACTCTCCTGGGCGACTTACCGGTTGCCCAGCGAAGCCCGTGGATTCCCACGTGGGCCGGGCCGTCGAAGGATGCGGGCCGAAAATATGCAAATTCACATTGCGTATATCCCCGTCGCGCGATTCCTCATCCTGCCTGACTGCCCGGTTTACCCACTTGCGGAGCGGAGCCCGAAGACCTATGGGAGCCGCGCCACTCTCTCTTTCTCCTTCTCCGGGGAGACGTCATTACCATACGCGACCATAAATGAAACCTGTCTCGCCTATCCCGCGAATAACAATAGGGACAATCGCTTCGCGCTAGACGCAAAGGCGTCATACGTGCGCATACATATGCACCCTCCCGTGGGTCCCGTCAACTTTCCTCGAACTCCCTCTGCGTGCCCCCGTTATCCTTCTTCCCTCTCCGAGTTCCTCTCCCCCTCCCCCCCGCCCCCCTTCCGCGAGGTGTCCCGGAGATGCCAACGGTCCTGCGACAGGATACCGGTTCCGGGCGCGCATCCTGAAGCGGGACACTTCGTCCTGTTTCCAGCCGCGCGCGCCGCGCCCATTGTCTAGCCCGAGATTAGGCGAATTCGAAAAATGACTCGGGCGAGGCTGGAAAGCGTGTAACGGTCGCCGGCCGGTGGGTTCATAGGTGATCGTCTTTCTGGATTCCCTTTGAAGCCGAGTCTCGGTCAACGGCCGTGGGCCGAGGCGGAGATTTCTAGGGACTGGATGGACCCCGATTCGGGGATTCTCTTCGAGCATCGTCGGACGATTCGTTACGACGAGGCTTGGGATTTCTTTTTTCAACGACATATTTAACCAACCAGCGCGCTCTCTTCGCGAGATGGCATGGCACCGTCTCGAGAGTGATGCGTCAAGAGATGTAACACGACGACATGGTTGAACCAGTTCCAGGACTTAGATGACGAATTTTCTAATGTCAGCTCTGTTTTGCGTGTAAATAAATTTGTACGGAATATTTTTCATTAAATTTAGATATATTTAAATAGATTCTCAAGCAGAAAATATGAAGAAATTACGTTGGCGCACTTCATTCTTTGCATTACGACCTTTTCATATTGTCGTAAGAGGATCTCCCTGCGCGCAGACTCCCACACTCTTCAATGAGCTGCACGGATTTTTACGCAATTTCATTGAACCCGCAGTGGGTCACATTGTTGCCGGGGCACGGCGCGTCCGGAGAGTCTCGATTCCCGTACCTGACCTGAGATAATCTCATCCCGGGAACCATGTGCGCTTTATGTCAGGGAATCTGGTGCCCGCTCCCTTCTCCTCTCCCCCTCCCCTTTTCGTCTCTCCCGATGGATTAGAAAATGCCTATAGGGGTCCTGCACGGAAAGTACCCCATCCTCGCTTCGCTTTTTCCTTTTATCTATCGTTCCTCCCCTCGGCCTGTCACGCTATGGCGAATCTCTGGTAGCAGCGACGACGTTTGTCACCCTCTATTTCTGTCATTTGAAAATTTCCGAGGGAAATTCTACGTTTACCTTCACAGATTTGAAAAAAAATAGATCATCCCGATTCAAGGTCGATTTTCCCCGAGAATCTCAATCGTGTCAAAAATGTCAGCGCGGAACGCTTGTTCGTCGGATAAAGTCGAGAACATTTTTCAAGCGAAGTCGCAAATATTAGGCACAAATTCTGAAATTTTGCAATCGATTGTCGAATTTAACGATGCGTTACATTCATTTTAACGCGGATATCACTAAATGTCTGAAATTTAAAAAAAACATCGGAAGGCGAACGAGTATTATAATCTGCACGTCTTTGGTCGGTTTTGCAAAACTGTAAAGGCGATTCGTCCTTCGCAACCTTTCTCACGTCCGCGAGAGCTTAGGAAACTGGTTTCAAAGAGGCCTTTCGGTGCTGTCGTTTCGTGGAATCTCCGGGAGATCGATAGCTCTCCTCGAAAATTTGATCCACGATAAATCGTGGATCGATTTCGGTACGTCAAACAAAAAAAAAAAATGAAAGAAATCGTCTCTCTTACGGATGGCGCGCGAGATGACAGTTCCGAAAATCTCGTTGGACCAGTCGAATCCCGATGTGGTTTCTTCGTGATATAATATAAAGTGAATTTAGACGGATTTGAAATCTGACCCTTAATATAAAAACATAATTAAACTTTCTGTTTTGTCTCTTTAGCTTCTTGTTACGTGCACATCACATTTTTCTACATTTTATCCTCGTGATTTATTTTAATATTGTGCTATGTCGCGTATATAAAATAATATAAATAGACATTGTGTACAATATATAATAGTGTAGAGAAGATAAGACCTGACTTCTTTGATGTATCCATATGTATAAGAAATCAAGACGTAATTTGAATATCAAATTTAAACCTTTTATTAAATCACGGTAAGCCTAATTAATATATAATATATTGATTTATAATTTTCGTATGACAATCAGGAGAGGAATTGAATTGAGGAGATCTATAGGAAATTCTTGTTTATTAAAGTAACGATAAGTACTGACTGCGTAAAAACAATAACAAGGAATTTACCGAGAAAAAACGCGCGTAAGAACAGGTAGACGTTCGAGGTAAACACACAGCTTACAAATCAGAAGAAAAAGCTTGTTATCGGGTGTCCAAATTACGTAGTAATTCAATTATTACAATGAGCATCTCAAACTTTTGAAAAATAAAGAAAGCCAAGTTTTCTCTTCTCTCCCTTTTCTCAACACTGATGTCAAGCAATTTTTTTTCAACAGCATTGATTTAAAAAACACATTACGTAAGAATAATACAAGAATCTACGTACCTATTCAATTATTGTTACGATGCAACGGAATTATGAGAGATAAAATTTCATTTTCGAAAGAAACACCTTACGAAGAAATCACATTGGTTTCTCCCACAAACACGTGAAATGTTTGTGAAATAATTTGTAACTCACCAACGGTAGATTAGCCGATTCTGTCGATCCTCTTTCCGATCATCGAAATCCAAGACCCGCGGAAAAAAAATTCCTCGGGTGTCCTCGACTCAGTGTCACCTCACAAGGAAGAGAACAACTGAAGATCCTCGTTCCACTTGCCGCGTAATATTATCGTTTTAACCGCGATTAACGGACGTTTGCGCGTGTGTCGCGCACGTCCGGTACCGGTGCGCGACCGCAGAGGCGCAGATCAGTGAAAATCTTCTCCACGTGGTCAGACACAAGTAGCCAGGATATTTACGTCACGTGACGTTAAATCTCGCTATATACGCGAATGTTTCGCGGTTGCGACTTCGCGCTTTTCTCGAGGACACGTGCGAGCACCAGGAGGTAGGAGAGGAGCAAGAAGACGACGGAGACGAAGAAGAGGAGGGCGGAGGAGAGGGAGAAGAAGAGGGCACGTAGTGCGTGATGAGGCACGGCGAAGAGGTTGCAGGCCGGAATCGTACCGCCGGTTTCCAAGGATGCTCGGTTTGAACTGAGAGCACGAAGAGGTCCCTCAAGAGTCCCCGGCTCGGGTGTGGGTTTTCGGTTCGTTTTTCCCTTTTTTTTCCTCTCCATCACTCTCGCTCTCTCGCGATCGGGCCTCTACCTCGCTCCCGCGGTGCGCCTCTTTCTTTCTCTCTACGTGGGTTTGGTCTCCCGGTCTCCGTTCACTCTCGCTCGCTCGCTCGCTCCTTTCCTTCCCGACCGGCCGTCTCTCTCATTCCTTCGTCAGGGCCGACATCGCGGCGTTTGTGGGCCCCCCGGGCCCCTGAGAGGCGGTCGTCGTGCCGCGAGAGAGGGGGGGCTCGAACCTAACTCAACCTGGCCGAAACACCCCCCACCATGTGTTACCCTCAACCCCTACCCTCCGCCGTGGATCCATCGCGGAACCCAACGAAGGAACGGAGCCCGGAGGTGTTCGCCAGGCTCGCCGGTGGTAGGTATACGCGACGAACCACGTGCGTCGTGTGGATGATTTAAATACTAATACTAGACGGCATATATTGTGCGGCAATCTTCGCTCGTAATACCTCAAGCGTGTATCATCTAACTATGATTGTATGAGATTATTTACTGCAGGCAATTTACGAAAACGATAGTACAAACAACGAAGTAGACGGGACGTATTTCAGTCACAAATAGAGCTTCTATTTCTATTTTTCGACTATCGCGGCCGGAATATAAACAACGGTCGTTATTTGCACAAGCTGGCCGCCAGAAATAATTCGGAGGCCGCCGCGAATATGCCGCGGATTACAAATTTATCTCTCGCGCGGGACATTTATTCTATTTTCTTTATCCACTTATTTGTGCTTATTCAATCTTTAGATCAAAACGTTCGTTCGCGACACGTCTGTATGTAATATGTATATGAACGCCAGCCACAGGCTCGGGCGGATGATGGGCACGGAAGGGATAAGAAAGCTGCAAAGACTCCCACAGGGCGACCCACACGCGCACGCACACACACACACACACACGTTCTCAAAGGGACATCGGCTTCCCGCGCTCAGGCTCCCGGCGTGCATACACGCGCGCACACCGCGCGCGAGCAAGGAGAAGAATCATCCTAATATACCCCGAGAAGACGTATGCGGACCCTGCCTGCCCCCCCGCTTCGAATGCGTTTCACTCGCGGTGCGTGTAATGCGCCCGCTGCTGGGCGCGTGCATTCACGATGCGCTCGCCGTGAGATCCGTGAGTCAGGTCGGCGCGGAGATTTAAGGTAGCCCGAAAAGATTTGCTGCGCGGTTTAAAATTAAATCGCCACGCGAGAGAGCGCCCTTTGTGCGCGCGACCACGCGGATTGATTGCATCTCGCGGAAAATGTACTGGAATTGTTTCAAATCACATCTAATTCGGATAACACAATATCCAAAATCGGGACGTAAGATATGTCTTTAAGACATTTTGCAATATGATGTCTTAAAGATGTCATTAAGACGTCTTCAAGGTTTGTTATCTGGGAATAAATTACCTCTTGTTAACGTATACGTTCATAGTGATTTCTGAAAGAACTCGTGATACAGAAATATGATTATCGATGAGAATTAATCGAAATTGGGTCCTCCTTTCTTTCAATAAACTCCGAAATTGAATGATACCTCGAATGAATGTGTTTGCCGAATATTAGAGGACCTACCGCAGTAAATCGGGTTAATTACGCGGGCGGTGGCATGCTGCGATTGGTCAATAAGGGGCCACGAGCATGGTGGTCCCAATTAGGTCACCCGGGATGCCGAAAAAGAGCTCGTGTTACCGTCCTTCGAAACTGTGATGAACCAGCTGACGTTCGGTGACAATCTCGGGCAATCAGATTTCTCGCTGATCATACGAAGAAGTTACGGTACGATCGCTCGTTACAAAAAAGGGTCTCTTTAAAATCTTCTTTAAAAAATAATCAGCTATTTGCAATTAATTGTACGCTTTAAATCAGAACTTAAACGTTATCTATTATTTAAATCGTTTTTGTAATCTTTTCTGGGAGTGATAAGAATCTAACTCTTGTGACTCTATAGACTTCAACTTTGTTATCTTTGAATTTTTGATAACGCCAATGTTCATATCACGTGGCACATATTTCAGATTTCAAAACTTTCCTACACTTCAGTAAATGCTATAGTTTTGATAATCGGAACAAATGTTGATATCGCTTGAGCTTAAATCTCACACACTTGTCTATATCTTTATACAAATACTGACTGTTATTTAACTATTGTTTCTTTAATTTTTTTAAATTTAACAGAGCTGGAAAAGTATGATTCGAAAAATTCTCAAAATTATGGAAGAATTTTATTTATAAAATTTTATCAATTATATTTATTAAAAATAACATATCAAAATAAAAAATATATATTTGTTTATTCACAATGTTACGAATTTTCTCAAATTGTATCAATTTTATCCAAAAACGGGTTACATCATAGAACTAGAACTCTCATTGAATACACTATATTTTAGCGTGGGAGAAGAATGGACACATGTGCTGCGGGCTTTGCTGGGGGTGGAACTTCTGTTTCTTTATTTACAAATAGAGGACTTTATAACTAATGACATTGCAATAAAATTAAAAAACTAAACTTGCTAGTTACTTATTTTCTTTATAGATTTTTTCAAGATTTATTTATCTTTCTTTGCCACGATAGAATCCTTTCTGAAGCTATTTCAATTGAAGTACTGGCGACGAATAATTTTCAGTCTTACATAAAAAAACTGAAGTACAATGTTTAGATACGAAACGTTCTATCTCTTTATTCGCAAACACTTTGGAAAGGGGACTTTTGAGAGCGCCTTCCTTGGAACTCCGACGGAGCGAACCGTATTCTGGCGTGGGACAGGGCCCCGAGCCGAGCCACGGATGCTGCGTTCTCTGCTGGGGGCGGCTCGACGCTATTCTTTTTTCTCTCTCTCTCTCTTCCCTCACTCTTCTCTCCATCTATCTCTCCGGCAATCTTCTTTTTGTCCGCCTCGTCCTTCTCTGTCCTTCCCTCACCCTTCTCTCGTCTCTCTCTCGTCTCTCTCTCTCTCTCTCTCTCTCTCTTGTTTCTTTCTTCTTGCACGCAGTGTGTACCTCTCATCTCCGTCCTTCCCTGCGCTCTTCCTTCCATTCTCCCCCCTCGTCATCCTCCGGAGCTAGGACTCGTCGTGCCTTCAGGAAACGGCTGTCCCACGTACATGCAGGCGTGTGCGTCGTGCGCACGCATATATGCGTGGGCCTTTACTGTGTGCGGTGGAAGGCAAGGAGGGGCAACAGGTGGATGCGTGCATACGTGTCTCGAATAATACGGGTATATGTATAATATTATGTACGTATGTGCATGCGCGTGTACGCGTATATACGTGCCGTCCGCGTCCGTCCGTCCCGTAGAAGTTTTCCGTGCAAGATAAAGACCCCGGCCGTTTTATCGTAATTATCGTTACCCACGCGGGATCCTCTAATCTGCGTGTCGTTAATTCGTCGCTAATGTACGATCCCGCGCGCCAGTCCGATCTTGCATGCGAATGCGTCTGGATCGCCAGGCATCAAAATACGTTCGCGCAAATGATATACGAATAAAGGGGAAATACACTCGGCTGTTATTACGGGATCCACGATCTTTTCTTCTCCTCTCCTCTCGTTGCCGTTATTTTCTTTTTCTCCTTTATTTTTTTTTTTACGCTTTTCCCTCTCCCCGCAATCCCGTGTCGCTGTATGTAGAGAACCACGTAGAGAATGTGAATACGCGCCGCGTATAGCCAATGCACGATCGCGCGCGCAGGCCAGGCACTTATCCTTTCCGAGATTCTATTCAAGGAAGCCGATCCTGAATAGGGGATCCCAAGGGCGCCTACGTAATCCCACCCGCTATTGTGAGGACGCCAACCAGTTTTCTTCCCCGAGGCTCTTTTTCACGCTCTTTCCACCGAGCTGGCACAAAATGCGAGGAGCCCAGGAGGACCCACAGTGCGTATATATACGCACCGAGCGCGTATGCACTCGTATGCAACCATTGTCGTTCGTACGAAGGCTCGTACCACCCCCTCCCTTCACCCCGGTTTTCTTTCCATTTTCTCCCCGATTTCCGATTTGTACCTCCCTCTCGTGGGGATACGCGAGATTGAAAAGAATTGCGAGCTCAAGCTTAGAAAACGCACGAAAGAGAGTGAGAGAGAGAGAGTTTTTTTCTGCTTTTTGTAAATAACTTGGAAAGAAATGTTTTTTTTTAACATAAGTTTTTGCGGATTAAATTTTTAATCCGCGACTCAATTTTAATTTACGGTTTAACCCATTAAAGTGCGATTATCACTGTTGGTTGAAAAAATGATAGCCTGAAATTCCAGTATCGCACCCTGGGTCATCACAATTCGACTGCTCTGATTTCTCAGTAGTTTACTTCATCCGCGATATCATCGCAGCGTATCTCGCTTTTTTTTCGAACCGCGATCTAGAACGTTCGTATAGTTTTCATGTTCGGGGTATCAATCTTGCTAACAAGTACAAGTGATTCTCTGTCTTCAAATAAGCTTCAAATCGTACACAGAAAATTCTTTAAACCCACCCGAAGACAGATTATACCGCTCGTTAGAAGGGGCTTAAGAAAGGTTTATTTATTCGTTGTCTTTTACAACTTGCTGAAATCCATCTGTAAGATCATCGCTGCTCCGAACGGGCGCAAAACGGCCCCGGTTTTAACAATCCGAGAGAAACGTAATTGAACGTCAAAACAATACCTGGAAGTACCTGGGAGTCTGGGAGTATACTTTGAAATACGGCCTGCTCGCGCGGTCGGCAATTATCAAAGGGTATCCTGAAGACCCAGAGCCCTTTACGAGTCACGCTGAAGACAGGAGCCATCGTAGATCGTATCGCGCGCGTCCCTCCCCTTTATCTCTCCCTTTTTTCCGTTCTCTACGTTTATCTCGGCGGTTCCTACCCCGTTCGTTCGTCATCCTCTTTCCACAGCCCTTGCGTCTTTGTTTTTTCCCCCCTTTTTTTTCCACTGCGTTATTTCATTCCACACGGAGAGAATTTTCTCTTAAAATTTACCCTGAAATCACGGTAGTTGTGGGACAACATGTACCACCAAGAATTTTATGCGAGCTATTCTCATTAATATCTGCCATAATAAAAAATATTAATATCTATTACATTAAAATATAAATTATGTTTGATTAATTTTACTAAAATATATCTAGGAAATTTCAATAATTTTTCAAAATTGACCAATCTGCTTGGTAATTTTTATCACGTTGTTTGTAAAATGTCTTTTGTATGTTTGTAAATTTCTTGGTTGCCAAGTTGTCTCAAGTTTGTAGTAAATTTAAGGGTAAAATATAACAAAAAATTCTCTCCGTGCACGGATTTATCTTGTTCTTAGATCGTTACTTCGGGAAGAGTCCTTTCATCCGTGACAGAAGTCCCAGATGTTGCTAAGTTTATCACGCATTGTCCCGCTTAACAATGGGAATAAATGATCGAAAGAATGATTTATTTGTTATTTTTGATATTGGTAAACGTCTGATACGACAGATTGCAAATGTACACTGTTTAAGAAGTTTAAACAAAACTTTAGACGGCCTTACTTATCGGTGCGTACGTCTTGATGTAAATCAATTTGTTAATTTGCTTATCTTATTTGTTCCGGGATGATGACCGCGCGAAGATAGAGTACACAAACGATAAGAAATGCGGAAAGTTATTGACAATTGTAAAACATAAACGAAGATAGCTTGTAGATTGTATCTCGATAACTAAGACGATTCGAGGTCTTTGTACAGCGAATATTTAATATTCCTGAAATTGAATATTAAAGTACTAAAATATTTTCCGTCGTGCTACGCTCAGCTTATAGCACACATCGAATACGCTCATTTTATTTTGTTTTCGTAATTTGTTCAAAAATTGACTGTGTCTAAAAATATACGTGACCAGTTACACGTGTATGTGTACGCTGATAAAAGCAATCGGCGAATAATATAAGAACGAGAGGAAGTTCAAAGTGCAACGATTCGAGAAGCACACTCAAACCGGAGATGAACGCGTGGACTCAAGTGGAAGCGCCGAAGGAATCGCGGAGTTCAGCGTTCATTATCGCATCTTATTGCGTAGACTTATTTGCATATAGAATCTGTGTGTGGAAATTAATTGCATAATATTCGATCAGATGGAACCCCCTTGCATATAAGTGAGCCTGACATCGCCGATTTCTCCGCTCGATACGAAGGCACACATATGTTTCTTCTCACGTTATATTCGACGCGAATTCCGCACGGATTACTCACAGTTTTCCCTTGCAATTTTCCAAACTTGTTCATTGAGTTGCTCGACGAAATAATGCGAGAATATCGCTAACAATGGCACGAGTCTTGAATTAAAAATATATATCAAAATCTTTAATTGATGATGTAACTTTATCATTGAACATTTTATTAATGTAATTAATTATAGACAATGATTTCATACTTTGATCGATAGTAGTAGATAGATAACTATATCTGCAAATATTTCTCGCGATAAAATCATTAATATTTCACATTTAAGCGGGTATAGAAAATCGTTTTTATCAGCTTTTAATTTAGATTCTCACGAGCGATACTCGCGCTATCGTTTGTCAGAAAGTGTCGTCCCAGCCGGTTTTATTATTAACGTTATATTTCGTATATACAGACGGGCTTACGGTGCAAAGTGCACCGTCAGATCTGTCATTATTGTCGATCGGCCGGCCGATACGAGATAAAACAGACTCTCGATTCTCCAACGTATGCTTATCGTTTATTCTGACTTTCGAAAAAAAGACCGGACGACTCAGTAATAATTATCTGTGGCTGATCGGATTGTTAAGAGGATATTCAAAATTTTTACCCCCCTCCCATCCCTCCTCATCACTCGGCAGAACATTTCGTCATTAACAGCATGCAAATTGCTCATCTCCGATAAGACCTCCATTACGTGTCTTTTACATCGTTATAGTTGTTGCGCATTGCATGACGTCGATCTTGCGGAACAGGTCGAGAGATAACAATGACAATGAGAGACGAATGTGACACTCGCAAATGATCAACGTAATAGCCATTGAATTTCAATTATTTTACGCATATTAATTGCATACTTATACGTTGCATGTATACAGAATTAACTGAGAGAAAACGCACAAAGTTCCGCTTTCCTGTTGTATTGTTACCACGAGGTCATTCGGGAATTCGACAAATTTAACGGCTGAAAACGGGCGTGACAAGTGCGTGCACCGCGTCTGGGAAAGCGCGGGGAAGGGCGTCTCGCGAGGTTTCTCCTCGTCATGCATGTTGCAAGGTGTCCGCGTTGGTAGTGGTAATGACGGTGGTGGTGGTGATGGTGGTGGTGGCGGCGGCGGCAGCGGCGACGGTGGTTCCTTCGCGGCCGTCGAATTAATAGGCCATCTGCTCTTCCCTGTGCCTCCTTTAAGGAAGTCAATGTTTAGGAAGTCCATGGGAAGTGGCGACAACGGAAAGCCCCATAAAGCCAGAGAACCAGGAGAGGACATGGGAACGGAACGGACCCTCGCAAGGAAGTCGAACGGTCCTACACGGTGTCCCCCTTCGTCTTCTTCGTCCGCAAAAGTGGACGGCGCGGGGGTGTGCGTGTGTGAGCTCGTCCTTGTTGTCGACGTGCTCGAACGATCGCGGCTGAATTGCATAATAATGATATTTACACGCCACGAACACTGCGCATTATGCAAATCTTAAAACGATACAACCGAATTCTACGCATGAGATAAAATAGTATTTTATAATTCGTAAATTACTGATATCAGCTCGCTAATTAATGTCAACCTCACTGATACACTGGGAAAAAAAATTTAGATAAAAAGAAATATTTATTTAAGTGGCTCCTAATAGCTTATTTGCTTTTCACTTAATTAAAAGAAAAATATCTAATTCTAAATAAATACTGTGTATTATATTAAGTAAATAAATCGTCAGGAGCCATACTTGATAAATATTTTTTTAGATTTAAATATTTTTTCTCGGTATAAAATTAATATTCTGCCGATGCAAAAACAAATTGACATCTTGTACCTCGTTGCCTGGGCAGTACAAAATAAAAGTAGTTTGGAATATTTTTTTCCCCCTTTCCAACTTGTTATTCTTTCTGTAGAACATTTGCAGGAATATTTTTCTCTTTGCAAATTTTTTTTCTCTTTCTGCGGGATATGACTTCGGTAAGAAACGACGGTTCGGCATAATGAAGGCAAATTCGTGCGCGTTTACGTGTGCGCGCAAACCGCAACGGAGCACAGAGCTTGTTTGTGTCTTCTGATCTCACTGCGTGCTTTCTTGATCCTCGGTACCCTCCACGGAGTATTCGATACGGGAAAGAATGTCGTCGATCGGGTATATACACACGCGATGATGAACGGACAGAGATACTTTGTTGGCGAGAAATTAACCGTAAATTTCTACGACGGCCACCATCGTCGCGGCGCATCGCGAACAGTTTTCCTTTTTCTCAGGTTTCGCAACGTTGGATAATGTCGTTGAGAATAGATCGATATAGATGGCCGAGATACGCACGCGATAATCTGTTCCAATTTATTCAAGTGGTGTCGCAGGTAAATATAATATTTGCAGAACACTCAGTGCGTCTCCCATTTTTAAATCCCGTGTGTGATAAAATTCCGATACTGCTGATTTTTATAATAGTCGTGAACCCTTTTCTAAAAATTTTTACCGGTCTCCTCAGTTGTAAAAATATTGATCAAAAGATATCGTTTGCCATAATCGCGTATCAAGGCTTGTGAGCAGACATCGATCAGGGGGTCATTTGTATTCCCCGTCCTAGAAACAATTTGTATTCTTTGAAATCACGAGATTTACAATATAATTATGTACACAGCAAAGCTCCATCTGTTGCGATCAAATAGTCTGGAGATGATAAGATATCGATATGTCGCGCGCAGATGATTGTAATTAGAGATCTCGTATAGGAACGCACTTGTCTGCACATGCCTGATAGTTCTCAAAATCGAGCATATCCCGAAATTCGACTGTACGGCGCGGAGGAATTGATCGCGGCGAACGGAAGGAAGGCACCGCGGTCCTTTTGCGGTCTATCAGTCGTACAGCGTACGGCACGGGACCATGTTGCCGGCAGAACAAGATTAATAAATCCAAGGGGCTGCCGCTCTGCCTGGTAACAATAACGAAACACCTTTTATGCACGCGTGGATTCCACCTCTTCCTCCTCCGCGGCCGCGCCGGGCCGCTACCACAACCGCCATCCTCGCCCGTCTCGCTTCATCCACGTGAGCTTCTTCACATTCACCTGCTGCTATTCGAAGATCAGCTGCCCTAACCGCCACCTTGGCAGCACCTTGCCCACCTCACTGTCCTCCTTCCTCAACTCCATCGCCACAGACGGACTCTTCCTTCGAGTCTTCTTATCCTTCTTCCGCTGCCTCCGCTGATCCTTCCTCCATCCTTTCCTTCTTCTTCTTCCTCGTTCTCCATTCGCGCCTTGCCTTCGTTCTTCTTCACCGAGGCCGTTTTCCTTCGCCTTCTCATTTGTTTCGTTCTACTCCCCGTCTTCGCGGCCTTTATACCGCCAGCACTTCGGCTTCTTCTTCTTCTTCTTCTTCTTCTTCTTCTTCTTCGTGGCTGTCTCCCCGGGGCAACCGCATGCCCGCGCTCGCTCGAGATTTTTTCCAAAAAATCCAGCTGCGCCGATCTTTTATGGGGGTCCGGCCACTCGCTATTCCCGAGTGCGCGCCGTCGCTGCAGCTTGCGCACTTGTGACACGCATATTCCATTTTCGAGGCGAGGAGACGCTGCTGGTCGGATGGCCTTGCTGGTAATTAATCGCAGCAGTATACTCTAGGTAACGAGGTTTCGTGTTATGCGCGCGGCATAATCGGCCACTCGGTTATCGTTAATTTATTATCACCGCGCAACCGGTGCTCCCCAACCAGGCGCTCATATTCGGCTGGCGTTATACGCCAATCGCGCTTTCTATACTCATCCTCGCTGTTTGTTTTACGCTTCACGCGCCGCGACTTTAGCCTCGCGAGTAGACGATTATCGGGAGAAAGTAAGTGCCAATTCGCGAGTGTTAGCGCCTCGCCGTGCATATTTCTGGCTTTTCTTTTTTTTTATAAGGCATCGAGCGCAAATAAAGTTACGTAAACGCTGCGGCGTGTAATGTCAACGGCGTGTCGTTGGCGCGACACGGCACAGTAATACGTTTTGACAAAAATTTCTTCGTTATTCGGCAGGTGATCGGAGGAGAGCCGATCGGGCCGATCGGGAGCCGATGAGAGACCCACGAGGGATTATTCATCTGCGGCGCCACGAGCGTTCGGCGCGCGTGAATATGCGTGTTTCGCGTAATTTAGATAATACGTCCGGGTACGGGGATATGTGTTACTCTCTTCGTGCCGCGAGTTACACTTTGTAACACGCGCGCCCATCGGCGATAAGGGGAGAATCGTGCGCCTGAATCGCTTTGCGCGCATAACCGTCCGCTTAATTCCGCAGCGCGGAATAGGCAGCTCCTCTGCAATCAGTTTGTAAAACGTTCGTAAACGGCATCGGAAATGATTTTTATCAACATGGAATTGATTTGAATTGATAAATAAATTAGCAGAACGGATTATACACAACCATGTCTTTGTATATATATATTACAGGAAATGTTAATGCAGAGCGAAATTTGAATAATTTTTGAATATTTTTTTTATTTTCTTTGCATCGAAACTCAGCGTGCACACCACTCGACGAATAGATGCCGTATAGAGATATCCACGTCGATGATGCGTTATGTTAAAAAGTTACAATGCGTAAGAACATAAATTCTACGATGCTGTAAGAGCGATAAATCAATTGGAACGGTGCATATATATTCCTCGCGAATTGACTCGAGATTTTTAATGCCGTGTATTTTTAATAAGCGTTTATTCTTATTCACGGCATTTAAAATCACGCATTCGCGGAATGCACGCAAGAAATCCAGTTTGCGGCATTCCCGGTCGCATCGACGGACACGGCAGTCGAGCAGAACGAATCCCGGCATGGCGTCGCGTCGGGGTCGCTTGATGAAATTCAAACGGGGTCCTGCCGAGCGTATCGGTTACGTTTCCACCCCCAGCGTCTTGCGACGGCGGCGTCTCGAAAAAAAAGGGTTGGCGCCCCGTTTCTTTCCCACGGGTCAACGAGGATCTCGGCTACGGGCGGCCGGCAAGCCGGCACACCGTTTCAAGACCAAGAGCGCTCTTGTGGATTTGTGAGGGTAAAAAAAATCCACAGAATAGAAATAAGACAAATGCATGGAGAAGTACACTGAGAGAAATATTTTGTTGAAACAACCAAAATTTAGTTACAGTAACAAAATTTTAGTTGTTTCAACAAAACTTTCTTCAACATTTCTCTCAGTGTAGAAGACTCAATATTGAATTCACGATAAATTTACGACACATTCGACGTCACAAATTACATCTCGGTAGAATGTTCAGTTTCTCTCAATCCGCGATTCACAGGGGTTTTTTCTTCATCTTCACTTGCGTCTGTATTTTAACGAAATAAAACTGACGGGTTGTGGCCCGATTGGAAATTCGGAGAGCGAGATGAATCGATAATGATTAGATAATCATTAGGCAGGCGGGCGCATTTGGCACAGCCATTACCGATCGATCCTTTCTTCCCAGCGCCGAGTCCCGGTCGGCGAAAAAGCCCTCCTTCTGTTCTCCTCCGCGTAGAAAAAAAAAAAAGAGGAGTCCACCACACTGTGGGAGATCGCGTACGCAGGGTGCAGGCCGGAGTCGTGAGGAGAGTCGTGCGAGAGGAAGCCTGTGCGCGATGTGCGAGAAGGACGAGGAGAATCACCTGCGGTGCACCTGCTGTGCAGGGGGCTACCTTCGGTCCCGTATTAAAAGTGTATCAGACGCTCTCCGGTTCCCTCCGCGTCCCCGCCGCTCGCCTCTGTGTTGCTCCTCCGCGTCCTCCTCCGCCTATGTACTCCTCCACACGCCACGGAATACCTGATGGCCCTTCGCACGATAATTGCCCTTCAACCGTCTTTCGTCTTTCGTCTTTCGCCTTTGGTGGAAACGATCCGGTTGCGCGTGTGCGCACAATCGGGCCAGTTCCTGCAAATTGCGCACCGTTAGCGATCGTCCTGCTGATCCGCGAAACATTGTTAAAGCGCGAAGCGTGTAATCCTATATAAAAAAAAAATAACAATTTAATTATTACATAAATTACGTCTTTTATGCGTTGAAATGATACTCTCTAAAAAAGTCGAAGGGTGAAATATCACTCAAAATGAGTGTAAGGAAAAGTGAAAATTGAGCCTGTGCACTTCGAGTGACTTGTCACTCTGAGAAGGAGTAAAATTGCGCTCTATAAGTGAAATTGCACTTATTTCGAATGTAGTATATATCAGTGTCTGGAATGTGTGCAGTAGGAGTGAATTAAGATTCACTCTACAATTTTTTGAATGGAAAATTTCACTCTGTTAGAGTCATTTATCAGTCGATGTTTAGTGAATCGTGATTCACTGTAGCTTTACAGTATCATTCCGATAGAACCACTTTAAAAATTTGCGTGGAAAATTCACTTCTACCTTGTGAGTGCCCGCATTTATTCAAAATTAGAGTAACAACTCTCTCTTTTGAAGTGACAATCACTCAAACATAGGTATTAGTGGCGAAACAACTCTATCAAATTTAGAGAGTATTAATGAGCTTTTTTTTATATATGTCTAATAAAAGATTTTCATATACTTTTTGAGCGAATTAGAAAGAATTCTGCAACAACGGAGCGCAACAGCCAAGAATGATCTTTGAAAACGTAAAAGATGAAGGGTTTAAGGACTATCGATGGACACGTAGTATGTAAGGTAATGCGTGCTTCTTCGATCACCCTTTTCTTCGTTCGCTTCAATGCCTCTGCTACTACCGATGCGAGATGGCCATTGGCCCGTTTGAAAATTGCCCTCGCAACCGACGTTGCCTGAGCGCGTGCTGGATATCGGGCTGTGGAGGAGGCTAATAGCGTATGATTGCCAAGCTTTTGCCCCGCTGAAAGAAACAATTTTGCCGCGTTTCGCCTTTTGAATTGACTCTGACGGCATAACATTCTCGTTTGGCAAAACATTTCCTCACAAAAGCCTGATTTTGCATTTATGCAGAATTCGTCAATTGAAATTTGCGCTCGAGAAGTAAAAGAATGTCTTCAAAGGAAGAAAAAGAGCTCGCAAGAGTCCTCTTTTAAACATTCCTTTCCGTTCGACAAGAGTGCTTTTCGTATAAAAACCTTCAAATACATACGTTCCTAAACGCGTATAAAAGCTGCATAGCTTCGAAAGTCTGATGGTTATCTCTCGATATTCGACTTTTCCCTTATTTTTATTAGGATATATTCCTCCTTCTATCCTGCCCTTTACCACTTCCTGTTACGACCGTCTCCTAAAGAGATCGCATCAATTTGCTTTTTTTTCTAACGGTCTTCTCGAAGAGATACGTTTCCCGCACACGTATACCGCGCGGCCGCACTCGCTCGCGACGGACAGCAGGAGTTAGCGACCAACGGCCAACAGGTGTATAGCAGGTGCACACCCCGTGCGCCTTGAAGAGCGCACTGCGCAGAGCTAAAAAGTTTCACGTCTACCTGAAGGTCCCACGCGCGAGAAGACGACGGGGACTTTCAACCGTCGTTTTTGGTGGAACGACATCACCCTTTCGGCGTTCCCACCCCACGAAGGTGTCGCGCGCAAACAACGACGACATTTCGGGCAAACTGTTTTCTGATCTCTGTGGTCTTTGACAGAGAAGAAACATAAGACGTCTTAAAGACATCTTTAAGACATCTTTAAGACGTCTTACCGATTTTGAACATAATATATGCTGTCTGGGGTATATCATGATCTACAGTTAACATTGTAATTGCTTATTGTACAGAATGTGTCACACGATGAATAAGGCGGAAAGGCATTATCATTTTTGTCAGTAACGGTTGTATGCAACGGAACTGTTACGGTGCTAATAAACTGTCTCCATCGAAGCTCTATCGAAATATAAAGCTTGACATAACAGAATCATAACGTTACATTAAACGAAAAACGACGTTCGTACGCTGAGAGGCACGCAACGTAATAAACATCACGCTGAATGGAGCGGTGAAGGAAGAAAAGAAAAACAATCGACGAGAGACCGCGATGACGAACGAAGAACGGGGGGATAGTATAGTAATGAAAATGCGAATGTGTGGGTTATTATGAGAAAAAGAAGAGAAGGAACGGGGTGAGGTGGAAGGAGAAGCTTAAAGAGATCACCGGTAGAAGAAAAGGCTACAATGCAATGAGGCGAAAACGGTCCGGATCGAAACGAGGGAGGCGAAGCGGAAAAACGGCGAGAAGCAAGAGAAGCGGAACAAGGGGAAGAAGAGAACGACGAAATAGAGAAATGGAGAAAAGGAAGGTAAGATCGAACGCGAAGGAGAATCGAAACGGAACTACCTCTCTCATGGTATAGAGAGGTAGAGGAAACGAGCGGTGAACAATACGGCGCGGTGGAAGCACCTGCGTCTTATTATCGATCATCTATCGATCCGCTGCTCCCTGTGCTCGCAGCCTACCCTTCGGAATCACTATACGACGGCGCGGCGGCGGCGCGGCGCGCGTTGTGTTTTCGACCGTTAAAAACCCACCCTGTCGTGGAGGAAACCGTCAGGTGCTTCTTCCTGGACGGCAAGTGCAGGCGGCACAAGTGCCTTTTCGATTTAATGACACGTTGTCCCACACGAGCGCGCGGCCGGCCAACGCATACACGCGAGCACCTTTCGCCTTCCTTGAGGTCCTTCCGAGTTTCCGTTGGCCGTGCCACCGGGCCGTACGTGGCACTTCTAATTCTCCTAAGGAGAAAGAGAAAAAAAAAAAGAAGAAGAAAAAATGTAGGAAACGCCTCGGAAGTCGACGAATGCGTCGAATACGTCGAATGCGTCGTTAGATAGAACGTGCTGCGAGCCGTTGTACAAAAGTACAACCACCGAAAAGTGATCTTCAATCTTTTGTTGTATGAACGCGCGAAAAGATCAGAAGCCGCGAACCTGTGAGGTCGTCGGCTTCATTCGCACGTGCGTGCCGTGACGATCGACCGTAAAAATGATAGAGGCGTGTTTTATCTGGAAGACAATGTTGCGCGCGCATTTCTACTTATCGAAATTCAATTGGGTTTAATGATCGCACCTGTACGTCCCTTTCTCTCTGCCGGAACATCGTCGAGACATTCCGGCAGCTGTAGCTGTACACAAGGGACCAACGTATCCCCCCGGTGTTGGTGATGGTACATATGCGTGTACGTACAGGTGGAAGGCATGATCATGAGGCTCCTCCTGCTCCTCTCCTTCCTCCTCCTCCTTCTCTTCCCTCCTTTTGCCGGGCTGTCTGCCTTTGTTGCGATTTTTCATCCGCTCCTTAGCGACACGGGCGCATCTACAACTGCTCCAATTGCGCGTCTCTCGAATACCTATTAATTAAACATTAATGGTCAACAAGCCTCGCGTTTCATAATTCTTGCCAAAACTGTAATTTGCAAAATGCGACAGGCTTTTTTATTGCTCGAGGTTTTAGCGACGCCAATACATTCAGCCGATGCAATCGATAATTCAAAGTAAAATGCACAAGGTTCCTTTTTTTAAATCGCCCGGTGTCGCGCACAATGTAGGCTAACTTAACACTTTCAACCATCTGCCCGGTATCGGGCATATGCTATAGGGATAACATCGAAAATGATCCGAAACTGGTATGAGAGATGAAGAGAGAGAACGAAACAGGCTCTCTCTCTCTCTATAAGATCCTGGCACTCGCTACCCGGCTGTCAGTAATCCACCTGTTGATTTCCAAATCAAAATAATATCACGGTTGCCACATTTTCTCGATAGTCGCCTTTCTTCCTCGAGTTTCCCGAGTGAAATGTAAATATCGCGGCGCCGGAAGTGGGTGAGGCTGTAACGCGTTTGCGAGATAAAACTTTATGTCCGTCATTATCATATCGATAGAAAGATACTTCCTTTCCTTCTCACAGATACGCCAGGTTCTTCCGTGATGCCTCTAGAGCATAGGTGGTTCATATTTATGATGATAATGTTAATTACTCGTGGTACTCGTTACGGTGGTAATTTTTAAATAATATTTTTTTTGTCTAAAAAAAGTTAATTTATAGAAAATCATGGATGATAATTCTTAAATATAACTTTTTGTGTCTAAAAAAAAGTTTTTTTCGTAAAAAATCATGGATAATAATCTTCATTGGAAAGAGAATTTTTTACTATCAATTTCTGCATCTCTCGTGCTCGTAAAAATCACGTGCAATTGTAGGGTAGAGCGGGGTCAAAAGTAACGCGGGGCGAAAGTAACAACTCAAATATCTATAGTTATAGATGCGCATGCGTCTGTTGGTTAACGGATGAAGCTGAACAAGCTATAACGTGTCTCAGAACGCCTCGGCCTGGGTATTGAGTATAAACTATTAGATATTAACTATAGTATTAACTATAGATACTTCAGTTGTTACTTTTGCTCCGCGTTACTTTTGACCGCGCTCTATCCTATTAATGTTGTTCCCGCGATAATTTTACTCGCAACACGTCGACTCTCCATTGAGAACGTACGCTGATTTCCGCAGCGATTTCGCTTAATCGCTTTCAGATTCCATTGTTGACCGCCGGTGGAACCCCCCCGGTGATCGCGGCGGACCGCGGGGGTGTAACAGGGAGCAGCGAGGGCAGGACACTCTCTCGGGCAAGTCCTGATTTATGAACGAAATCTCGAGTAAATGCTCGTTTCCGCGCTCTGCCGGGCGTGAAATGACTTTGGGCGAGTTTCTCACTGCGACCGGGGGGCGCAATGGCGCATCCGCGACGCGACAGCGAGTCGACTATGCGTGCAGTTCCGGTCCCCGTGGACCGGAAGTGCCGGCTTATACCGCCCTGTGATCGTCATAATTTCATAAACAATCGCTTTTGCGCTGGCACTTTTGCCTAGTTATATAGTAAAATATATTTATGATAAATTGTATTTTTTCTTATATATACGTTACATCGATTTTATTTCCAAAAACGATATAAATAGATTAAAAACACAAGGGAGTCAAGTAAGTATGAAATACTTTTTTATATATTTTTTTTCAATAAAAAGCAGCAGAAATTGTACACTGAATGCAACATTTTAGCATTTTCATGGACCAGGCAAAAGTCGGCGAACTGTACAAAAAAGTTGTGCGGTACGCAATATTAAAGGCAATATTAGTACGTAATTTGCTGGTAATCGGCAATGTAATCGAACGACCGCGAGAGGGGAACTAACGACGCGGCGCTGTCCATACGCGCAATTTGCGCGTACATTAAGCAAGATAATTCCTGCGACCCGGGGATATAACGAGGGATTACATGGCCGTTTGAGTTTCGGCCGCGGCTTCGGCGACGACGACGACGGAGCCGGAAGCCCGTTCCCGCCACAATCCACGGCATTCACATTCCCCCCCCCCCCGGGAATCGCCGCAGTGGGCGCGGCCGATGACTCCGAGAGCATCGAAATTAAAGGGTTACGCCGGCTTTTCACTTCGGAAACAAAAATCTGAAATTACGGTCGCGTTACGTGCGTCATCCCCGCGAACGGGGGATCCTTCCTTAATGATTTCCCGCCGTGCTCGTTTCGCTTTTGATTAAACAACGCGAGTCTTCGGGCACGCAATATCGCGGCCGTCGACGACTAATTTAAATTTCTACGGCGTCTATATTAGTTATTTAACAACTGTCTGCGATAAGCGCGCAATTTTTCTTTATTTTCGTTATTTTATCCGCGTCCCGCATCTTTTTTTCCTTTTGCAGACGCCTGTTTTTACCATCGTACTTGTCCGCGTTTGTGTAAAGATATCGCGGCTCACCCCCCTCGTTTACCAAGGCGAGGTCGAGGGTCGCCTTATAAATTAAGCTTTTATTGCAGCCGGCCTCGTCGTCGGTCGCGGACGAAAAGCCTTTTATTCGTTCGATAGGAGTCCCCTTCCTCCTGCCTTCGATTTAACGAAAGCCGCCGGCGGGAGAAGAAGAAAGCGGGATGACTTAGAGCGGAAAGAGGAGCGACGAGGGGTCTTCTCCAGCGAAAGGGAAAGAGGCAGATAGGGATTCGAAGCGAAGAGGGAGAGAAAGAGAAGGAGAAAACTGTCTTATCTGCTCCCCCATGATTTTTGCTAATTAACCTCGCCGCAGGCACCGCTTCGTTTTTGTTGCACGAGAAGAGATTAGCTCGTTGCTCCCGAAAGATACTCCGGGGGGGGGGGGCCGCTCCTCGAGGGGCGGCGGTGCTCTTCCATCGCTCTTCTGCACACTTTTTCTTCGTCGACCTAACAGGATCGACTATCGACTATTAATAGATTATCTGTAATTTAAACAAAATGTTTTGTAAATATCTAATCTTGTATCTTTTGATGCTATCGATAAATCTTTGGATTTCTTAAGACTGTATGGAAGTTACATCTCTGATTTACGCGCTCTCATCTCGGCGGGAATTGCACACTCTGTGTTTACAATTCGGCTCTTTATCGTTCCCGCTGATATCGGGCGTAGACAGTCGGGTCAACTCGTCTCCTCTTCTTCCTCCGTCCGCGAGGAAGTAAGAGACGAAGTGTGTTCGCGACACACAAACGCGCGCGCAGCTGTGAGCAAAGTGGCATATCTCGCGTCGGCTTATTTAATGTCTACTAATAATGCGCGGCACCGTTAATTAGCGAGCGCCGCGATAGATACTGTCGGCGGGACAAAAAAATAAGCGACGCTCGAGCGACACGATGACGATGATAAACTTTTCCTCGAGCAGTATTTTTGGATCGATTCCCGCACGTTTTTTTTGTTTAATTTCTCGTATACAATATTATCGTATACAATAAGTCGTTAGAGAATGTCGCACATTACAAGAATAGACGGAGATTGAGAAAGAGAAAGAGAGGAAAAAATCTTATCGGAGCGACAACAGCGAAAAAAAATCACGCCGATCACGCAGACTATTATTATGACGCAAATGACTGGCTCGCGACGTCGTTCTATGATTATGTTGTGAATTTCGTACCTAGAGATTTATTTCCTTGCGCGACGCGCGTCTCGAAGAAGACACGTGACATTTAAGCGAATGAAATTTCGCTTTCCGACACGTAGGGACCTGACTCTCCCCCGTCGGTGCCGCGTTAATATCCAGATTTCGTGTCATTATAGCGTCGTAATTGCGTCGCCGTGCCTTCTTCCGTGACTCGACTCGGCCGCGATTGTCTTCCTTCGGATTAGAGGCCGCCGCGTCAGGTGTTGCCGGCCTCTCGATGCGGTTCCTATAGTCGCATCGGGATTTAATGACCGGTATAATCGTCGTCACGGTGCACGCACGGGTGTCTAAGTGGTCGGAACGACGGGAAGGGTTGGCGGGTTGGTTTTATCGCGCCGTGGAGAGGGTGGTGAAGGGAAAACGGATTTTTCGCCGGGGGAGCTTCTCTCTCTCTCTCTCTCTCTCTCTCTCTCTCTCTCTCTCTCTCTTGCGGTTCAAAGGTCGGACCCGATAATACTCACTCGTTTTGACTGACAGTCCACTGTCGAGAGATAACAATGCGCCGATCGTTTATTTACGTTGGCGTAAATGGGCGCGTGTCTCGGCACTCGGATATATTATACTTTCCGCACGTTATCGTACTTTTCTTCGTGCGAAAGAGGAAGAGGACGACTCGACGTCGTCGGTCGTACGAGACGCACGCGTGATCGATAGTCGCGTTTTATATAATATTTGCTAACAATGTTTGCGATAGAAGTGCATTGCCACGCTGCGCTCTTTGCGCTTCAATTAATCATCCGTTGGAAAAAAGTCACGATACAATGATTTTAAATAATTTATCGAATATCTATGCAAACGTGAGCGCGGTTCTAGCGCTCACAGATATAATTTGCATCATACTTAGCGTATTAGATACATGAAATAGGAACTATTATTGTTAGGTTAACCCTTAAAGTACACCCTTATCACGGGTCAAAATGACCCATGTGTTTCGGAACGTTTGACGCGGACGGCAGCCAGACACTGCAGCCCGACGCCTGCTGACTTACAGCGACTGTACCGCCATAAAAAAGAGGTTAAAACTATCAAGATATGGCGCGACAGATCACGACTTCAACATTTCAATGATAGATAATGCGACACAATTTTTTTACTGGGTCATTTTGACCCAGGGTATACTTTAAGGGTTAAATATATATTTTATTATAAGTAAAGTTTATCTAAACATTTCATTAATGTAAGATAACATTTTATTTATTATTTGAATTATAAATATGACATTCTTTTTGGTGTGCTTTATTGCACGCAATTTATAATCTAGTATAGATACTTGTAAATATATATTGTAGATATTGAAGAAATATATTTAAGTTACAATTGGTAATTTATCAATAACTGGTAAGTAACTGTAGAATACATTTTTTAGTTTTTACTATCTATGTATGTATAATATATATACATGCATCAATATATATTATATAGATATGTAGAGAAAAAGCGAAGTACTTTTTCTATAATATTTTTTCTTTAAATATAGTTTTTATTCAGGAGAATAAAAATGCAAAATATTCTCCATCATCTATATATAAATGTATAGAATAAATTTAATATCAACGAAATACTGCAGAATACTATAATTGTTGGTAAATATTCATGCTTGGTAAGAGCAGGATCTGGGTCTCAAGGATAATGGCAGAACACGACATGAACGATTGTCGATGAATTAGTTTACAATATCGTAAACCTGATAGAAAATAGTGGCGGATTTTTTTAAGACGAAATATTAAATTATTACAAAGAATCTCAAATTAAATTATTGTGTCTAGGACTTGAATTTTAATTTTATATAAATAATTTTACCTTTAATTTAAATAATTCTATATAAATAATTTTAACTTTTATGTAAATAATTCTAATTTTAATTTAAAGTATCAAAATTTGTCGTAAAATATAAATTTCTATATTTTCATTTCCAACTGCTGCCAAGCAAAGGTTGCACCGACATGCCCGGTAGATGCGAGCAGAACTGTCGGAGAAGAGAAGAAGTCGCGAGTCGTTTCCCTGAGTTGGTTGATTAACAACTCTATGGAGATTAAAAGTAGAGACTTTGAGCTGAACGGACGATCTGTACTTTACTGAATAAAGCAGTTAAAAAAAAAAAAATGCAATTTGCAATATGCAACTACATGTCTTCTTTGCAAAGTAACAATGTGCTTTCTTTACACCAATTGATATTTGCCTTATTATTTTGGCGTCTTACATAAAAGTATTAAAGTACAGTTACCAAAAATGAATAGTTTACGAGATATTTTACATTTTATGTCAAAATGTGTCAGAATAAAACATGACCCAAACAGCACACAATATTTATAAAATATGTACAAAATATTTATAATAATTATTTGAATATTTTATAAATACTTTTGGAATCTTAGATTGAACAGATGATAAATATTTATTATGAATATTATAAAAATGTTTATTGTAAATATTATGGTACATATTATTAAATATTTATTAAATTATTATGATAAAGATTTTGTAAAATATTGCTACTTTCTTTACGAAATGTTTAGGAAAGGTTTTTGGAAAGGTAACAAGAATATGTCTTTCTTTTTCTCTATCGTATTGTTTATTTAAAAAATTTCTGAGACGATAGCCAAATCTGTCAAGAGCAGATTTTGAAGCTGCTACAAATTTTAATAACAGAATTTGCTAACAGAATATAATGGCAGATTGACTGCAGAAACTAAGCAGAATCTACCGTTTAGTAATCATTTAAATGATATATTTCATTTACATAGTAACGAAATGATGATAACAATTTTGTATGATTTTTCTGCCGACAATCTACTGGCTAGGCCGAGATTAATCGATTTAGTTGAAAATTGATAAAGTACTAGAACTCGTTGGAGAGAGTTCTTTAGTTTGTACAATAATATAAAATTTGCCCTCGAGCTACCCAGATATATGTGGATTCTGCCGATTATTATCGTTCTCCCAATGCGAAGCTCCGACTACAAGATCATGCAGATCGTTGTTGTTTAAATCACCGCTAGCCAAGCTCGCCCCGAAAAATTCGCCGATGCCAGTACCACGAAGATTGATAATCAAGGGTACAAAATCTCCGTTCAAATAGACTACAGCGATCTGTAATATATAGAGTTTCTACGATTTCATTGGTCGAAATCTAGTAAAACTGCTTACTTTTGTAAATTGCGTCTTTTTTCAAGATACATGATTGACTCTCTGAAAGCAAAAAGTATATATGTACACTCAGTACATTTGGCGTCAATGATGTTAAGTCAACCTGAAGTTAAGTCGCGTTTGGGTCAGATAATAACTGACCACATCGCGTCTAGCTATTTGCATAGACCTAGGAAGAGATAGAATGGTCTCTATTTCCCCTCGCCTTGATTTCTAGATCCCCCTTGTCCATAGTAGCACTTTACGCTCCGTCTATCTTTTCTTAGATCTATGGCTATTTGTGCATCAACCAAAAATGTAGTAAATCTATTTGTTGATCCAACATTCATGATGCACAAATGGCTAGACGCAATGTGTTCAGTTATTATTTGATCCAAACGCGACTAACTTCATGTTGAAGGCATGAGGCCTACTCGTTTTAGCTTTCTTGCACGGTTTATCTTTTCTCTTTTTTTTTCACGTTGGAGAGAAAAAGAGAAAAGATGAACTGTGTAAGAAGTTTAGCTAAAACGAACAAGCCTATTATTGACGCCGAGTGTACAGAATTCATGCGTATGCGTTGCGTAAGGGGTGTGATGATAGTCACATCTGATTGGTTAAATTTTAACGGTACAATTATCAACTAAACTTATTTTGCAAATAATTAAAAAATTTGTTACTTTGCAAACATAACACTGGTATATATTCGTAAATTACAAACAATAATATAATTTATTAATTACTGTTATATCAGTTATCACAAAATTTGTATATTACTACGAAGTATGTATAGCTGATATCACGACTAAAATAAAATTGTTAAGTTACAATAAAAAAAACTTACAAAATAAAATTTAATAAACAAACAATATTAAATAGAGTAGATACTTTTGTTAGTTACTAAATAAAAAAATAAGTTTAAAAATTTAAATAAAAAAAATAATAATAAACAGAAAAACAAAAAACTTAAAAATTAATTGGTAAAAAAGACAGTTATAAACTTAAAAATAATAATAGCAATTAACAAAAAATATAAAAATTTAAAAATTAATTGGTAAAAAAACACGTAAAAAGTTTAAAATAATATAATTTAAAAAATAATAATTATTAAAAAATTGAATACATTACATGTATAATATGCATAATGTAAAAAGAACCAAAACTTAAAAATAAGTTTTGATTGCACATTTTTAAAAAGCAGTCGGGAGGCGCCACGCCAAATCTAATGTCTCTTAATCACATTTTCTATCTTAAAATATCAAGATTCATTAGAATTTCCGGGTTTACGAAGTTCTTTTGTAAGTAAAATTATAAAGGATCTTTGTAATATTTCTTTTTTTTAATGTTTTCTCTAATTTAATTTTGTCATATATACATATAATAATTATATTAATAAAAGAAAGTTTCCCTATTATGAGATAGGCTTCTAATATGCGATAGTGAGGTTAAACTAAATGTTCATTAATAGATTCTATCTGTTGGTTCCACCATGAACTTATTGCTTTTAGAGTAAAACCTATTTAGTGGAAAATTCATCATTTGATCGTGCGTGCACTCGCCTCCTACATTTTTTAATTCTGCACATAAACTTCCGGCAATCTCGCAAAATAGATGTGGTATCTCATAATATATATAGAAGACTTTCCTCTACATTTTACTTTTAAAGGTTTTTTGCAAATCTAAAAAAATTAACTTTCTTAGTTCTATCGTATTTTTGCAATAACTTTTATAGCGCAAATATATCCATTACTTCTTATTTTAATTTAATATTTTATTCACAGATATAGCTGCACATAAATATTGCTCAAAACAATAATATCAGCAATACAAACCTATTCTTCGCACAGAAAAAAAATTAGCTAAATTAGTTGTAAAATGTGGATAAAAAAAGGCCGGTGGTGCGAAGCTACCATCCGTGGAATTATGCCTGAACGCCTCTAAGGCCTCTTCTCTAGTCAAAGGTAGCAATGATATCTCTAGAAGTCTCGTGAGTTGACAGGCTCGAAACAATGTGACACTGCGTTGCAAAAAATGTTAGTTATCCTGGATAACGAGAGCAATATTTTTTTTGCAGCAAGAGTTATAATTTAGCAATAGTAACAAAACCTTTTGTTCTTGCTGCAAAAAATGTTAGTTATCCATATATTATATATTACGACTATATTAGCTATAGTAGCTAATCTTTTTTTTCCGTGTGCAAAAAGAAGAATAATGCTATTAAAAATTAATAAATACTTTGATTACTTACAACAAGAAGGCGTTTCAGTAGTTCCTACAGATATTTTAAATATCTTTAATCATATATAAAAGTCTCGACGAGTTGTTTAGTTTCAGAAAAATATAAAAATAAATTTTTATAACAAACTTTAGAGGAAACTGTTAAAAAAAAAGTAGATAGAAAAAGTACCACAGAAAATCCATTTCTAAACGAATTCTTGGAAAAGACATGCAGTTGAGGAAAAAAAATACCAAGAATTCTCTGATGATATGTTATTAATATGGCTCGCAATATTTCGTCGAACAACTATTTCATGCAAAAAAATAATTATCGCCTAAAATAATCAAATTATGAAAAAGAAAAGAGGAAAAGAACTGTTTAGAAATAAATTATAAATAAATGTGAATATTTTAATTTTATTAGGCTTTAACTTCTTTTACTACCTAGTTCACCATATAATTTTTGAAAAGTAATGGGGATGTATATAGATCCCAAAATGATAAACAAAGCTATTCAAATTACCAGGAATATTTATAGACGGACATATGTGAAAGTCTTTCCTTCCATACATTAATTAAATAATCGTTATCAGATGTATCAAGTTCTACAAGATAAAGATGTAACTGTTTCAAGTTTTTGCACTGGGCTAATAAATTCAAATCGCTATCAGTTAGTTTAATACCGTGGAACAAAGCTACTTCCAGGTGTTGCCAGGATGAAAGTAATTTGCGCAAGTCATAAACAATGATCCGACTTCCGTTCACCGATCTGTAACACAAATCATATAATTATAATAGTTCTTTAATTAAAAAAAGAAAATTGATGTAATTTTTTCAAGCTGTTCGAAATTTAAGAGAAGCAAACATGAATTTCACTAAGAAATATGATGACATGTATTTAAAAAAAAATTAAAAAACACACTTACCCCCAAAAGTACACTTTTCGTAAATTCTTACAGTCAGCGAGGGCGTTAATATCTCGCGATGTAAGTCTACTTATGTCCTGTAAACGTATAACTTCCAAGTTAAGACACGAATTATATAACACTGTTGCTGTGTCTGGATTTGTAAGGCATCCAGGTACAAAGTTTAAATCTCGAATTCGTTGATTTTTTTGCAGTATTTTGTAAAAATGTTGACCATTTATATTATTAGAACAAATGTCTAAATGTTCTAAATTATTTAGCTTCTCGAGATACGAAAATCCTTCGTCGTTTATTTTATAACAATCAAATACAGTAAATTCTAAAAAAAAATGTGTTGTTTATATGCAATAATATAACAATAATACCGACAATTATATATTATATATATTTATATACAGGATGCTCTATTTTAAATGACGACTTCAACTATCTCTTGAACAATACATTTTAAAGAAAAATGTTTTAAATAAAAAGAGGGTTTAAAGGAGGCTAATAAACGATCTTATCAAATTTTTGATCTGGAACTCGTGTTAAGTCCAGTAGAGCCCAAATCAAATTTTTCAAATAAAAACTTTTATTTCTATTCTATCATCTTTTTTCTACTAATTAATTTGAACAACTTTTATCTGAAACATCTTTTATTTGCCCAATACTTTTTGAGATATTCAAGGAAAATTTGGTGACTTTTTTGATATTTAGCTTACGATATTTCGATAATTATTTGTCGGAAGAAAAAAGTGATACAGGACTTTTTGACTTGATTTGATCTCAAGAATATGCTGTTGCAATAGTGTCTCAATTCTTTTAAATATTTGTAAGTATACATCTCCTTGGTGCTTTCATGTAGGTACATGCAAATATTTAAAAAAATTGGGATACCATTGCAACAGCATATTTTTTAGACTAAATCGAGTCAAAAGACCTGAACCACTTTTCCCTCCGACAAACAATTATCGAGATAATTAAGCTAAATATTGAAAAAATAACCAAGTTTTCCTTGAATATCTCCAAACAAAGGTTATTCAATTTAATTAGTAGAAAAAAATGATAGAATAAAAATAAAAATCTTTATTTAAAAAATTGGATTTGGGCCGTACTGGGCTCAACATGGGGCCCGAATCTAAAATCTAATAAGATTGTCTATATGTTTCTTTTGAACCCAAAAACTCTTTTCTATAACATTTTTCTTTGAAATGTATTGTTCAAGAGATATTTAAGGTTGGTCATTTAAATTAAGACATCCTGTTTACACATACCTTTCAAATTTTCGCATATTTCTGAAATTTTAAGTAAGGCCCGATTGTCAACATTACGGCAGTAACTTAATTTTAAGTGCGTTAGACTCCTGCCGCAATTATCAAGAAAGTTTACAAAATCCGTAACATTAAAGGTGCTTTCTTTAAGATCCAACTGTTGCAAATATTTACATCTAGATGTAAGGTAACAAAATAAATTTCGCATCTTCCTGCAAAATCCCTGTTGAATGTTTAAACGTGTATAGAGGCTAGAGTCCCGTATTAAATGGTTGAAGCGCCTATTTACTTTATTCATGAGGCATAACGTCATCAAATCTAAGTTTTCAAATATTTTTAACATCATTTCATCCTGCAAAAATAAAATGTAAAACTTTAATACACGAGATAACATTGCAATAAATATTATTACAAGAAGTACGTAGACTTTTTAGAATACTTTACAGGAAGCTCAGATATACCGCAACGTGATAGCTCCTTGGATTCATCCGAAGAAAGTTTCATACGCTTTATGTCGCTGTAAATAATATTGGAACAAATTCATATTTATTATTAACAGCATAAACAGATTTGAATATTACCTAATGTTAACGATAATACCTTTTACAAATAATGCAATAATCAGGAAAATTCCTTCGCAGATGAATTATATCCATATGTGCATTTTTTAAATCTGTTGTTAAATTATGAATATCCTCATGATTTCGAGAGTACATGCAGTTAATTTTCCTGAACAGATCAGTTAAATCCTTGTAAGGATTTCTAGAAAGAATCAATTCTGATGTACCGATAAGCATTACAGCATCTAGCATTGTGTAAGTTTTAAAACAGCTACTCTTCAATAATAGTCTAAGCATTTTGGTTTTAAAGTTACACGGGTGTGATAAGGGTGGGGAAAATAATCTTGATTCGGTCGGGGGTACAATCTGAGACGATTCATTCCACAACTGAATCCACTTGTTATTAGGATCTTGAGCCAAAATTTGAATTACGCTTCCAGGATTGTATATTTCGTATATAGAAACTCTGATTGGATATACAGCTTCATGAAACTCGATATCTTCAACATAGAAAATATAATTATACTCTCTTCTAAAAAAAAGCTTATCTTCTTTAACAATATCTTATTTATCAATTAAAGCATTACGTACCAATATAATTATTTTCGATCGTATCAAAATCCCAATGTATATAATTGCATTTTTTTATGGGGCCGTGGGGGTCTTCGTCTTGCCACGGAGAATTTGATATTAAAGGGTCAAGCCGCTGTTTTGAAAAGTAAACATGTATCAGATGATAGAAAATTTTGTAGCATATATTTAAATTACGATTTCTTTGTACAAAACGATAACAGACAATATCAGGAAATATACGTACCATCTGATATGCTATATCAAAGAAATATGGTGGACAAAATTGTTTTCCATAGGGTGGAGATTTGGGTGACCCAATTATGTCCCGGGCAATACGACATATATTGTGATTCTGGTGGTCCTTAGCAACAAAACTTTTCTTTGCAAATTGATAGATAAAGTCAATACTATCCTCTTCTCTTACGGATACTTTGCCGATAAAGGGATATCGATTACAGCTCTTACAATATAACGGTTGATAATTGGATGTCATTTTTTTCTCTGAAAGGAGAGTGGAGAACATGGAGAATAATAATCCTTGTTTTTGTAGTATATGCTAAAAAAATGCATTATAATATTATATATTTTTATAGTTACGGAATAAAGATTATATACATATATACAATAGATAATCTTTCATCTTGCTTCCATTCACAATACTAACACTGACATTTTTGTCTGCATGTGTACGTGATGTAAACTATAGATTTTTAGTACTGGCCGTAAATATATTAATTGTAGCAAGAGATCGGTAACAAATTAAAAATAAATTAATATTACTTGATTATTTAATTATTTATCTGAAAAAAATATTTTTGGATTAATTAATTAATCAGTAATCAGAGTATACAATTTTTTGATTGCTTGATCAACAGTATATAGCAAATAAATTTTTGATTACTTAAGTAATCAGTAATTATATTAAAAAATTTTTCGACTATGTAATCAATACTGAGTAATCAGACTGAATATTCTTCAAATTTACGAAATCAGTACTTAAAGTGAACTAATTTTCAAATTGTATGCGAGCACTCTCATAAATATTTTTTCGTTTATACGTGATGCTACTTTTATTATTAGTAGTGCTGCTACTAATAAATTTTACTAGATAATAACAAAAGTATATTCATTATTTATGCATTGTGACTTGAGAACTATATGAATTTACTGAAGTAAATTCTCACTTGAGATTTTAAGGCTAATTTTTGTTTATTGAAATTCTTGAATATAATATTCCTAACAACATAAACTTATCCACATAATTCGTGTAAACATTAATTATAATTGCCTACAATAAACATTGCTATACATCTTTAAAAGATAAAAGTCCTTTATTGATTAATAGACGAGAAAGAATTTATTTTTTATTCGTCCGCTCTGAATTATGTATACAGGGTGTTTCAGAGTTAAATATCCTAACTTAAAATATGAATTTAGAACCTCAAAACAAGAAAAAATTTTCCTCTGAAGATATACCGGCCATAAACGCTTTTAAGAGATATTGATATCTAATTCTCATCAATTTGATAATATTTTCTTATATATACCAGTCATTGTTTACTTTGAATAGTGCACTAAGAGAAACAATCACTTAATTCTGCAAAATATTTTTTTTTAATAAACGGACTTTTTAATTCATATTTGTTCATTAAAAACGGAGAAATTATTTTGTAAATTGAATTATTTTTTATCAGCCATAAGAAGTCTTAATTTTGAATTTATTCTTTTTTTCTGTATGTAATTGCTGCTTTTTTTGCGTAGATTATTAATTAACTAAATAAATCAAGAAATATCTGACCCTGATTACTAAATAATGCCTAATTGAAAAATGTTTAGGTCTGATTACTGATGGAAAAATAATTAAAATTATTTTATTCTGATTACTGATTAAACAAGTAACTAAAAAATTTTCAATTTTGATTGATTATTAATAAAGTAATTAAAACTTTTTTATTTTAAATATTGATTAATTAACTAATTAAAAATATTCTTACTTTGATTATTAATTAATTAAATAATTTCTTACTTTAATTATTAATTAATTAAGTAATTACGTTATTCAAGTAATAAACGTTATTTTATCGTAAAAGAAACATTCTATCGAACGTTTTTTGAATGGACATTTTTACTCATCAGAAACGTTTCTAGAAATCGGTTATAAAACGTTTCGAAAACGTGTATGTGCTACTCGAGTATTTTATAGGTTAGGTAATAGTGTGCTTGCGTTTGCAAAAAAAAAATTAAATTTTAACAACATATATATTATTATAAATAATTAAAATATGTATTATTATTAATATAATTAAAATTTAAAAAATAATTTAAAAATTTTTTTTCCAATAATGAAATAGTTCTTCGCAAATATGAAATATCGCAAGCACGTGTTTTGTGTTCTTAAAAAAAAAATAAAAAAGTAATTTTAAAAATATATATGGTACATATATTATTATATATGGTAGGCATATATTATTATTAAATAAATTAATATTAAAAAAAAACAATTTTTAAAAATTTTGTTAAATATAGAGAAGTGTTTCTTTGTAAATCTGAGATATATCGCGAGCACCAACAAAAAAAAAGAAAAAAATTGTAAGATTTATATTGCTCACGATTTTTTAAAATGTATTTTTTACTTTATTTAATGTATTTTTAACTTTATCTTTTATTTCAGTTTTTGATGATTATAGCGATTAGTAAATAAGTAAGTCAAACAAAGAAATATAGACACTAGAAAATATTACTGGAAATTTGACCCAAATTGACTGAAGTATTAAGTAAAAAAACTTATAATTTGTGCCAATTTTATACTTACTTTTTAATTAGCAAAGTAGACTTGATTTTTCCATCCAAAATGAAAAAATTACGAGAGAGAAAGAATGTTGGAACGTGTGGTCGGTTAGTGCATGCACACTTCTGTGTGAGTCCACGTTTATATATTTTACATATACTCGACTGCCAACTCCCACGAAATAGGTACATATGGACCTGGGGATTGATCCTGTCTTTTGAAAAGAGGTAGAAATTACAAAAGTAAGGAAATTCACTAGAGTATCTACGATTTCATTGGTCGGAATCTAGTAAAACTGTTCAGTTTTGTAATTTTCCCCTTTTTTCAAGATACATGATCGACTCCCCGAAAGCGATAAGATGTATGTACACTCGGCGTCAATAATAGACCTGTTCGTTTTAGCTGAATTTCTTGCACGGTTCATCTTTCTTCTT
Organism: Temnothorax unifasciatus; assembly: GCA_030770225.1. Taxonomy (NCBI): domain Eukaryota; kingdom Metazoa; phylum Arthropoda; class Insecta; order Hymenoptera; family Formicidae; genus Temnothorax; species Temnothorax unifasciatus. The sequence goes on along the minus strand of JASTWK010000253.1, from coordinate 189,170 downwards.
TTTCTTTTCATGTTGGAGTTTCGGTTTAAGCCAATCAACTTGCAGCTCTTACAGAAAAATAGCAGTTTCATTGGCTTAAACCGAAACTTGGACACAGTTTTTGCATCGTGGACACCGGACTTTAAAACAAACTAATACCTACCTGAAGTTAGGGATCCCTACCTGAGGGATCCGTAGAAGAGAATCCCTACCTTAGTTAGTCACGTTTGATGTCAGATAATAGCGGAACACATCGCGTCTAGCTATTTATGCATCATGATTGTTGGTTTAACCAATAGATTTACTACATTTTTGGTTGAAACCTACTGAAATATATGCAAACTGGAACGGAGTGCTATAGAAATCCACGGTAGGCGAGCGATATGAGACAGACGTCCCAAGTTCCTCTCTTCTCCTTGTCTAGCTCACCACAGGCCGATCAAAAAGACCAGACAAGGGCAGAGCGTTGTTCGAGACACTTTGATAACTCTCTCTCATATCACACAGGCAGGTCTATTTTTTTAAAACTAACTTTTTTATTTTTGTTTTATTAACAAGTTTATTGTGTTTTTCACCATTTAGTATTTGTACTTTAATTCTTATATTTTCAACTTTTTGTGAGAAGAATAAAATATAAATGTAAATAAAGTAGACTGTCTAATAATAGGATTATAGTATCGTGTAACGAATTTATTTTTGTTTGTGAACATCATCTTCCTTGAATATATAAACACGAACTATTTTGTCGAATGTACGTTTGCAATTCTATGTTTGTTATACTCGGTGCGTTGAACAAATAAGTGGATAAGAGCAACGTGTATTTACTCTTAGACATAAAAGCAAAATTTAATTAAAATTAGGTAGAAAGTACATATATCATTTGTTATATAATATCTTTATTTAATTGTAAGAAGAATAAGGATCGTATCTTCGTTGGACATGGAAATAGATAATAATTCTACCAATGCAGGTATATAATTTCTCTTTTACTCTCAAAATAAAGTTCAAGTTTAAAATAAATGTGTTATTTATATACAATTTTATTTAACTAAATATTTCGTAAAATTTTTATACGAGTATAACAATGATCAATAAATGTATGACAAAGTTTTAGATTTAATTTTTATAAGAGAATGTTTTTTTCCTTTTATTTATTGTTATTGCTATAGAATTTTTAGTTTTCAAAATTTTTGTTTCTGTAATGTACGCTTTATAATCAATTGAAATATACGATACGATTTCTTATTCAAATGAGAAATTTTTTGTTATTTAGAGTTGTCTAATCAGAAGAATGGAGATATATTGGAAAAGATTGCTATATTGAAGATATATGTTTCTATGCTGGAAACCACGATTAAAGCTTTGAAATTCGGACCATCGCAATTAGCAAATATACAATCGAAACTGTCGCGTAACGGAGCCATGACGTCAGATGTGCAATCGCGTCGGGATTGGAGCACGGAATTGTGCCGCGATATTTCCCAGTTCACGGGAATGCCGTGTATAAAGATCGAGCAAAATTCGAAATTTGTCTTTGAAATGTCTAACGCCAAGGATATTGCAAAAAAAGGTCTGTACGCGATAGAGATTTTGATAGATGACGATGGCCACGGAAAATTAGGAAAATGTGTACTGCCTAACTTTATCGATGTGCGTAACATGTTATCGCAATATCGTATTGACAATTTGAATAATGTAAAGCACTTTTTGAAGAGCTGTAAGCACCATATCGATTGCTACTTTTCCCGTCTAAAACAGGCCGATGAAGTGAAGGTAATTAAAGAATTATTAGAATAAAATAAAATGTCTGTCAAATATTTATGACTTAACGCTTCAGTAAAATGCACTGTTAACAGGATGAGGAATATTTACTTATTAATATATATAATAAGTTAATTAGTACTTTTTTATTTTTTAGAAATTATTCTTAGAAGCTGAACACGCTTATATATGTTACAATTCTGATGTTAGTTTGATCGAGTTAACAATGTTGGGAATGAGAGATATAAACGTCACAAAATTGTATGACGTTATACTTTATTTGCACTATAATCTGGATGAAATGAGGCCTTACAAATTGTCCTCGAATGTAGATGAAAGCGATATAGCGTCGCCGACTTTAATTAGAAGATTTAATAAGTATTTCGAACCTTTCCTGAAGATGGATTTGACTTCGGCGTTGTTGCAGCTTAGTGAATTCCAAAACGAATTTGCATGGGACATATTTGTGGAGCAGGATAACAAAGATGACATAGAAATCTATGATGATGATTCGGATGACGAGAATACGGGAGTTATGACACAATATCTTTATCGAGGCGATAAATTGACGAGGAGTAATAGAAATGCGACTCAAAACGATAGCATGGAAAATGGAAATGAGGAGATACCTTTGGATGAAAATGAAATGGAAACATAATGTCAAAGAAGCAAAGATATTTTTAGAAGACATGAGAGGAAATTGTGTCATAGAGGACATAATTTAAGTCGCAAACAAATATAACTAGTCGTTAAAGACAAGCAAAGTTATGTTGCTGAAAAAAGTCATAGAATAATATTAAAATAATTTAAAAAATAGACAAACGTAAAAACAGTGTTACGGACATCTCTGTGTAAAAATTTTCTCATTCTTTTAATTATTTCTTATCTTTTCACATTTAATATGTTAATTGGCGCACATTAGATTTTTTTCTGCTGGAGAGCGGAGTTTATTGCGATCAATTTTCATAATTATTTGGTTTTTTTTCCTCATTTTTTTACTCCAGTTCATTATCTATACTAGTTTTTATTTTTTATATTAAAAAGAGTATCAGTTTCTATACATATAGTATGATATATTTTTGCTTTTTTATGTTAAAATTATTATTTTAGCCGTTTCAAATTGATATGAGTGTCGCTATAAGTTACATATATAGAAAGCATAGTGTATACAATATATTGAGACCAAGCATATATTGAAAGCTTTTTAATTTAAATTCTTTTTCTTTCTTTTCTCTCTATTTCTATTGTAAGAAAAATCAAGCTAGAGAAGTTGAAATCTCATTCGATATGATAAGAACCTCATCGTGAAATAAGTTTATATACATGTATGTATATTTGTCTGAATTTCACCTTTCTCGAATAACATACACATAAGCACGAGTCGCCTTGGCGAATTAAGAATTCACAGTGTAATATTCGTTTTGAGACACTCAACACATATATTGTATATATATGTATTATAAATTTATATTGCAAGTTTATTTTTATATAAATTATTATTTTGTTTGTTCTCTTTACAAAAATGTATTTACGTTATGTCCAGTGATTAAAAGCATTGTAAAAGAAGAATCTTATACTTGCTTTTATTGTTAGACATATGCGAAATCGATTGCTTGGCGAATAAGTAAATATTACATTTTTATGTATTTATATTTATAATTGCAAGAGAAGAACAAAGCTCATATATTCCTTGGACACGATGGAATATGATAATTCCAACAGTTCAGGTATTTATTTTTATTTTTATGCATATAAAGAGAGTTTATAATAAATCGTATGCTTCCGTAAAATTATATTTAACTAAATACTTTATAAAATACTTTAAACAAATATAATATTAGTTAATAAATTTGACGTAGTATCGAATTTAATTTTTGTAATAAATCTTTTATTTTGTGATACTTTATTTCTGTGATATAAAATCTTATGGTGTCAATAATTTGAGATTTTATATAACGTAAGCTTAATAAATTGTAATATAATATATATGCGATATATAAATTGTTAAATTTAAACGTAGATATTTTATTCATTTAGAATCGTCCAGCCCAGGAACAAGGTATGAACTGTTGGAAACGATCTCTATGTTGAAAACGTATATTTCTCTGCTGGAAAGTACGGTTGAGACTCCTGAAGTCGAGCAATCCCAAGTCACGAAAGAATCATCGAAATTGTTGTACAGTGGCGAAGGCGCGGCGGTATCTCGTGACGAGCCGGACGTACAAACGGAATTGTGCCGCAATATTCATCAGTTTGCGAAAGTACAGTGCATCCATTTCAAACGAGATTCAAGATTTATTTTCGAAATACCTAACTCGGAGAATATCGTGGAGAGTGATTTGTACACGATAGAGATATTGGTGGACGACAAGGGCCGTGGAAAGTTAGGAAAATGTGTCTTACCTGACTTCATCAATGTGAACAGCATATTACGGCAATACCCTATTGACAATTTGAATAATGTGAAGCACTTTCTGAAGAGTTGCAAGCGCAACATCGATTCCTACTTTTGTCGCTTGCAACAGATCAATGAGCTGAAGGTGATTAAAAAAGAACTGTCGATATAAGAAACGAAATATATTTGCTAATTGTAATCTGCTTATTTCTTAACATTAAAAATGTACTATTTAAAATGTTGTGTTTATTACAATAATTATATTTATGCTTCACCTATTTACTAATATATAAGTTAATTAAAAAGAAAATTTGTTTTCAGATTTTACTGTCAAAGATTCGAAACGGCTGCGTGAGTCACAACAATGATGTTACTTTAATCGAATTGACAATGCACAACGTGAAAGATGTTTACACTAATGACATTCATGACGTGATAATGCATTTGCATTATCACTTTGACGAAGCAAGGCCTTACAAACTGTACGCGAGTACGAACGATGTAGGAGTAAGGTCGCCAACTTTTCAAAGAAGATTGAACATGTACTTCGTGCCTTTTTTGAAGAAGGATTTGAGTCCGGCATTTATGCAGGTTATAAACTCGTGCGTTGAATTTATTTGGCAAAAAGTCCTGGTGGACAATGAAGATAACGTAGAAGTATACGAGTGTGAGGAAAGGATATGTGAGAATGAGGAAGACGGGGGATACGTGGACCAATTTCTTTACCGACGAGACAGGAGACTGAGGACGACGAACGAGAGTGAAATGCAATTCGAGATTACTTCGGATAAAGATGAAGCGGAAATTGATACTTCGCGTTGAGAAACGTATGAGATAAAATATCAAGGAGGAATACTGCGGGGAGATGATTTTTTCTTGGAAAAAGAATGAAAAAAATTAAATAGTTTTGTTAAAAAATGATAAAGTCATATATACACAGAGAAAAAAGTTTTCTGTATTTTTTAGTAAATATTAGTTTGCATACAACTGTGACTCCATTTACTAAAATAAAGAAAATTGTCTTTGTTATTAGTATATTTTTTTTCTCAGTGAATACACATCTATTAATAAAAAGGAGACTTTTCTTTATTTTAGTAAATGGAGTCACAGTTGTATGCAAATAATTGTGTGATAATATTTACTAAAATGCAGAAAACTTTTTTCACAGTGTATGGCTCGAAAAAGTAACGCAGGTACTCAGAAATATCTGTCGTGTATATACGTTATCGTCAACGGCACGCTAATAGCATGGAACAGCAGCGATCAATTTTATTACACTTTTATTTGTATATTTAAATAGCTACAATTATGTCGCAAATGTTGATGTAATGTTGGCAAGTAAGACTACATACGGTACATATGCTAGTGTCAATTGTATTGAATTAACAATATGTTCCGTGAGAGATATATAGATGAAATTTAATATTGCTAAAGCAGTATAATGTACAAAATACAAAAATAACATTTATACAACAATAAAAAACGTATGCCCATAGTTATATATACAAAGAATTATGTGGTAACAAAATTGATTTATATTTGACGCATAATATGTATAATCCACGAACGTAGACGCTCATAAAGTGTCAATTTCTTAGATTTCCTTTGCTGCTTTGCTAAAGTCAGGAATACTTCGTCCATTGACGGCTGAGTAACTGAATAGTCTGTGATCCACACGTATCTCTGCCTTAACTTTTCGAGTTTATCAAACACGTAACTGTACGAAATGCCGCTCTTCAATTCGTATTTAAGAACACCCTGTCGCGATGTGAAATAAATTAGTAAAATAAGTGTACTTTGTATAAATTGTGTTTTCAGTTTATATTTTATCAAAATAATCAAATAAAAAAAATTATGTTCCGCTTACCAAATAACTGTCTTTGAATTTTATTGCTGGAAAAGTTTCGTCAATGATCTTCTTGATCTTCTCGAGATTCGCAAGTTGGTATCCCGGTACTATTTTAATATTCAATATAAAGTTACGGCCATACTTTGCCTTCAGATGCTCGCAAGATCCAATTGTGGTAAACTGGCCGTTAACCATAATGCCGACACGCAAACACATCGCTTCTGCCTCTCGCATGCTGAAATTCACAAAATCGAATTTAACACGTATATTTTCTTTATTAATGCTCGTGAACTAACCTGTGCGTGGTGATTAATATAGATCTCCCCATCTCCCGTATCTGATGCAAAATTTCGCAGATTGCATGTCTGGTCATTATGTCAATCCCAGCAGAAGGCTCGTCCATAAATATCATCGGCAAATCGCCGATAAGACTTTGCAGTATGCAAAGTTTTCTTTGAATTCCCCAGGGATAGTGGGCGATTTTCAGATTCTCAAAGTCCAACATGTCTAGAAATTGAATTTGATTAGTCAATTGAAAATTATTTAGCGTTAATAACTTTGCGTCACTTTAAACAAAGCGAGAAATTTTCAATTTGTTTTTAATTTATATATTTTTACCTAATACATCCAACCATTTGTTTACTTCTTCGTTGATGTGCTCGTATGGAACACCGCGAAGTGCCGCGTGAAGTTGCAGATATTGTCTTCCAGTCATAAAATCGCTCAGCCCGTTCATTTGTGGACAGTATCCTATCATACCTACAAACTTGACGATATTTTTTATGTAAAAAGAATTAACATCCTTTTAATGGCTATACATAATGTTATTTAGAAAATAAAATAAAAAGTTTGTTTTTGTATTAAAAATGCCTTAGTGTTAATTTCTTAAATGCTTTAATGGTATAATTTTATCGCATTTTTAAAGAATAATAAGATGATGCTTACCATTTCTTGATTTCTTGTAAACTCGTGCCCATATATCACCGCTTTTCCAGCCGACATTTTAGTTTGACCCATCAACATTTTGTAGATCGTTGATTTTCCCGCACCGTTAAATCCTAACAAGCCGAAACACTCTTGGTGGTTGATCTAAGTGGAAAAAATCTGTGTATTTAATACTGCATTATACATAACAAAAAGAAGAAACAAGTTTCTTGATTGGATAAATTCTTACACTAAAATTAATTCCTCGAACCACCGCCTCTCCGAAGTATTCTTTTGTCAAATTTTGGACAACTAGAGCAACTCGCGATGGAAGCGATCTTGTTTCATCATAGTCTAGACGTGCAAAAAAGAGATAAAATACTTTCTAATCAGAGTAAAAATTCATTAATAATAAAAAAGTTTATATAGTTAATTTTTGTTTTTATATTTTTTACGTTTCATGTATTCGTCGACTCGCTTCTTCTCTTCCATGACTTCCGATTCTACAGCGTCGTCGTTTCTTATAGGAGGCACAAAAGAACTGTACCACTTTCTACGATTTTTTTCTTCGAAAACTTCCAGCAGTATAAAAAGAGCGAACATTTGGAATACCATTAAAAGTATGTCGTCTATAATCGAGTGACAATACTCAGAGCCGGATTGTTTAATCAGCATTATATTCAATTGCTTGTAACAACCTTTGTCTTCACAATTTTCTGAAATGTCAGATCAATGTTGTATAGCAGAAATAATAATTTATACTAATATTTGTAATAATGACAATTCTTATGAGCTTACGGCAACAAGGATCTTCAATATAAAATTCTGTATCGCAGGTATTAAAGTAGCTACATTGTCTGTTATATAAATTCAGCACGATGTAATTGCTTAAAGCACAAGCTAGAATGTATGGTGGAAGTATATGTACAAGAGCTTCGAACACATATCTCCCGGTATTGCTGAGTACGCGAAATACCAACGGAAATATAATAGAGCCGTTCACCAATAGCACTACAACATGTATTTTATATTCAAATAAAGACACTTTGTGCATACGAAATTAAATTAAATGTCATTTTTTGACAGTAAAATTTATATAATAGCGGTGTAAAATTAAATAAGCCGTTAAATTACTGACTGGCTGCAATGTTAATCAGTATCACAATTAGATACGCATTTTCCGGTTTCCTCGTGAAAAGTTGTATGCAATAACCTAATGGAATGGCGCACCCTCCGTAACATAAGAATATCAGCAACACTTGGCCTGAAATATCGAAATTGATCACAGACATTATTAGTGGTTTAAACTTCTAAATTTCTATGTAACACACGTCCATAAATACGTAACATTTTTGTTTCATATGACGATGCTGTTTTACTATCGCAAAATTCGCGAAATATTTAAAAAAACATTAATTTTCGATAAATTTTAAAATACAAAAAATAATTTTTTTTAAATAAAGCTGAAACACGAGAGGTAAATATTTCGAGTATTTTAAAATTTTTACCGATTTCCAAAGCTGAGAAGTGCAATGTGCGGCGATAGACACTTAAGATAGCGATTCCGAAGAGCATTGTGGAGAACGCATACAGAAGGAAATCAATTATATACATAGGGATCCAATAGATCCGCGTAGATACACCGATCGCATTGGTCTGCAGCATCTTTGAGCGTGTATTTCGTTCTCGTATTCCCATGTCGATGGAGGGTAGAAGAAGGAACATGGTTATTATTATAGCGGCGTTTTCCCAGTTTCGTACACTACGTGGATGGACCAACAAATGTTGCCACTGTAAACACCATATATTTTAATTTTTAAAGCACTAAACTCTGGAGGATACAAAATGTTCACATTTTCTTATTTAAATAAATAATTTTTATACATAATAGCAATAACATTCTGTCGAACATTAAGAAATGCTCTTTCATCTAAATTTTAGTTATTATTAAATATTTTACAAATTATCCTTTTATATAATTATAATAAAAGCTTAATATTTTTATAATTATAATTTAATTCATTAATTAATCCCGGCAATATTACCTGCCCCGGATAAATCAACGGTCGACTAGCCAATTTGATCCAACAATCGTCCGAACCGCAATGGTAACGCAGTAACGCATTATGCAGTAAATTTAACGCAATTGGTCCACTGTGCACTGCAGTGGACGAATACATGAGTTGTACACGTCCATCTGCGTACATGTCGATGGACATCACGTAACGATCCCTAAACTGTCATAAAATACTGATTGAGTGCAAAATTTTTAGGATATATATATTCTGCGATACCTCTATCGAGTGCAGGTCAGGATGAACCATAAGATCCGTGGCTGGGATATTTTTCGAAATATGATAATTATGCCTCTCACTGTACGCCTGACCAGTAATGTACAACGTGATGAGAAAGTCTTTCATGGATTTTTCATCAGCCGAATAATATAGCACGTGAAAATTGTTATCCATATAACTCGTCAGATTCATTACCTTCTCGCTACAGAAATAATTAAGGCTAATTTAATCTTTTTAAAATTTACTTGTATAAAATTATTTCTCACGCATAGAATACATTTATCACAAAGTTACTGTATATATAATGTATTTACAATATGTTTTATGCGTCATGAAATAATGTAACTTAGTAAACTATTTGTTGAGGTTGCTTGATAAAGAAGCAAAAGACTTTTATGCATAAAAATAAAGTGCCAGAATATTTTCCATAATTCTTTTGGTATAGCAGTGTATTGTAGCGTTCATTGAAAGTGCTATTGCATTTTGATAATATAGCGACGTGGAAGATAGTGCAACTATTATAAAGTAATGTAATAAATGTCGTGATAATTTATATTCTAACGCGAAAGAAAATAATTACTCTTTTTCTATACATATATCGCGGCACAAGACAAGCAAGATTAACTTACGTTGTTTCGAAGAGTGTGAAACTGCTTAATTCGGCGATCATAGTGGTCAGAGTAAGAGTAACAATCGCCAAGGTTATCTAAAACGACTTTTATTATTTGTAAAAGTATAATATACAATACCTTTTTTTTTGATAGAACGAAAAACTTACCGAAAACACGTATATCTTCCGGGCCGAAGCAATGTGCAATAATTTCTTGCAGAACATCGCAACAACTTGCTGCCGCCATAAAGCATGATCGGTCAATCGTTTCCACGGTTCAGCTAATAATCATATCAACGTAGTTTGATTAAAAATGGTGTTTATAGCGTTCCTTGTCAAGTATATACTTTTATATATACATATATATCTACATGTATAATATTACACACTATTAGATTATATATTTTATTAGATTATTTTACATAATTTATTATGGACAAATTCAAATTATTGGTATATTTTTTGCTGTTTATTGTATTTTATATTTTACAACTTGACAAACAATTGTGTTAAATGTTTACCTGTCTGTAACAAGTGCCGTCGCCTTTGTTGCACAATAAGCTCGTACTTGTTGCTGGGTAATTTCACACTACGTTCTTTAAATTGGCTTTCCAAACCTATTCTAAATACAGAATAATTAGCGTTGATATCAACTGATCTTTTAATTTCTAAGATTCTATTTTTCCATCGTTAAAAATTAATAGCAAAATAATCTTCTCAATGATACATATTTTATAAGTAAAGATATTATATTTAATTTTAACATTTAGAGATATAAGCAAGAATTTATTATATAATCTTAGGTTGCGAAGATAAACGTTGGATCGTTATATAAATGTGATTGCACCTGAGAAATTGACCCTCGATGCTAGCAGCGCTCAGTGCGACCGACACGATTTTCAACTCTTCCTTATTGGATTCTAAATGTTGGAGCAATTTAGTGAAACGACTATTTCTCGGCACGTCGAATCTTATTACTAAGCCCATCGTGCTGCGCAGAGTAATTGGATCTGCCGAAAATTCTTGTATCTCCGTATGAATTCGTCCCACATTGCAATCCTCGTGTACCAATAAACTTAGTACGTAGCCGATCCCTAGTTACAATTAGTTTTTGGGGAAGAGTTAAATTAACTGACAACCGAAAAATTAATTTGCATTTTTAAACTCTATCAATCTTTGTGTTAATCAATGAATCAATTTTATTTTATAAAAGATTTTTTTATCAATAAGCTATGCGTTAGATTTTACCGTATCGGCGATTCAGATACATTTTCGAACCGTAACATTCGATCCTTCCATTTGCAATAATAGCGATCCTATCGGCAAGAAAATCCGCAGCTTCCATGGAATTCGTTGCCATTATTATCGTTTTATGTCTTTTTACATCCTGAAAAATGTTATTGTGCATTATTTAATACATTTTAATTTTAAATTAAAGTATAATTTGTTAAAAAGAAAACTACTTACCAAAAGTAAATCCCATATCTGTCTTTTGTGCTCAGGGTCGATACCATATGTAGGCTCGTCGAGGATGAGAATCTATCAAAATTAGTATTTTAATAATTTATATTGAATAATATATAATTATCTATCGCCATTAATTTTATTAATTATTTTATTAATTACAAAACTTAATTCTTGGATTTATTATAATTTATTATGGTTAAATTTATAAATTATATTACGCACCTTAGTGTTGCCGATAAGTGCCATTGCTAAGCAAATCCTTCTTTGCACAGCAAAAGAGCAAGATTTCGCTTTTGCATCCTTTACATACTCTAAATCGAGCTGCTCCAACAGCTTTAGTGATTCCCTATAAGCATCTTCATAAGTCATTCCTCTCATCTAAAATAAGAATTGCATTATCGAATAAATAACACTTTTAAAATTTAATAACTCTAACAATAGTTTTGATTATGTATATATTATATTTGAGCCTTTATTGATAATACTTTAGACTGAATTATTTATTTAATAATCGAAAAATTATCTGGATTAATAAAAGAATAATTAATATTTTTATTAAAATACTCGTAAATTTATATCTACTTAATATTTAAAGCTTTTTAAAATAAAAGACATTGTAAAATAAAAGACATTGTTTAATATAAATAGCAATAAAATGCTGTTAATTTGATATAATATGTATATTGTAACTCTTGTAATAACTTAAATATTAATATATAGTCCAAATCCGAATGTGTCATCTACGTAGGAATATATTACGTCACAGTCATTTCATAATCCTTTCATATTAGATTTTTCTAGATCTTGTTTATGTGGTAATAATTGTGGTAATAAATTGTAACAGGGTAGCCTGAGAGAAAGACAAACAACTTGCTTTCCAATATTAAATCAAGTAATTTGAAACATATAGTAAGCAAACTGGTTCTTATTTAGATCAATGATAGTGCTAATTTTTATTACTTTTTTAAGTTAATTTAGCCTGAGTTGTGCATACGCTATTGGTTGTCAATTTTTTAATGCTCACACAAAAAATTTAATTTTTTAGCGAAAAGGATATACATAAGAAATCTATATTAATTGATATTTTATATATTAATTAACTACTTTAATTAAAATGTCAAAATATTTATTCTAGATTGAAAGCATTATTTAATACGTGAGAAAACGATTGTTGCTGTTATTTTGAAGTTTTAATAACAAAGAATATTTACCATGCCAAATATACAGAGATGCTGTATCGTCGTCAAGTAATACACCAATATGTTTTCCTGCGGACAATAACCAATCTGATACATTGAATTTTCGTTCTCCAAGTAAACGTGGCCGTGGGTCGGTTTGTACATTCCTGTCACATATCACAATTTTCGTCAATAACCGAATGGCAAAAGTAGGTAAATTATAATTTTCTATATATTATACCGATAATCATTTTTAACAAGCAGCTTTTGCCGGATCCATTGTGACCCAAAATGACGCTGAATTCTTGATGATAAAAGTCGATTGTTACATCATTTATAGCTGCAATACGTTCGCCAATCTTGCCGAATTCTTTTCGGACGCATCTTACTCGAATAGACGACTGTTGTTTACATATGCAAGTCAATTATATTATACAAAAAGTCAGTTAAGATAGCTAATTGAAATACCTACAAGTAATTATTTTTCTATTAATAATAATAATCGTCTCTTGAAAAAGATTTAAATGCTGTTAGATATTTTTATTACTTTACATATTACTGATTTTTAATTATTTTAACATAATAATTAAAAAAAATTTGATTTTGTATTCGCAAAGTAATCGGGAAGTAAAATGTTAAGATGTTAATTTATAATGCAAATTTGTACATAATATTGCATATGTAATTATAAAATCCACGAATATAGAAAAATTAAGGGCTAATTAAGAGCGAGGCGCGGTAAATAATGCGCGAAAGTTTTATTTTAAAATTTTTATATATTGGTTGGAGTAGTAAAAGCTCTTCCTTCCCCCTAATTAAATCATTTTGATTCAATTTTGATGCTATGCATTTAAATAACTGTAAAGAAATCATTGCGAAAAATATTACCTCAGCCAGGTTTCAAACCTCTCTGTAAACCTCCCTCATTATAATTTGTCCACTGAGGCATGGTGATATTTATCGCAATAACTTATTATTAGTTGTAATGTTATGCGTAATGTTATACTTTCAGCCAGCGTGACTAAAAATTCGAAGTATAGGCTCCATTGGAAATCCATAAATGTAGAAAACGGGCTAATTAAGATCCAAGCGCGGTAAATAATGCGCGAAAATTTTATTTAAAAATTTTTACACATTTCTATACATAAGAGCTTAGCTCGTAATTAACCCGTTTTCTATATTCGTGGATTTTTAATGGAGCCTATACTTTGAATTGTAATTATAAAAGCTAGATATTAATAATATCTTAACATTTTGCTTTAAATTGCATGATGTGAACTTAATTGAGAAACATGTCATATGTACCTTTATGTACGATGGTGTGTGTTCTACTGCCGACCAATTAGTCGACCCACGGAACGTTATATCGTCATTGTCATAAACAGGTTTCTAAACAACATACTTGTATTTATGATTTATAAAAGTACCTAAAACGACTCTTATATTATGCAATGCTTTCAAAATATAAAATAAGAATAAATCTGAATATTAAAAGGAACATTATTACGTTCAAACATTATTTATGTAAGTTGAAAATTGAAGAAAGTAACAATGCTATTTTTACAATATTGTTATTTTATAATTAAAATTATAGCCTTCTCATATATTTACTTTGCATAAATAGTACCAGGGCTTTGCGCCGCCAAATTTCCCCGGGTTAACATTATCCAAGTATACCGCCAGTAGATACCAGAAAATAATATGCAATATCCATGCAAACAGAATCATGCCAATAGAAATTTTCTCTGCAGCGTGAATGATATCGTGGGCATCTCGTAGCGTTATCAATTCGGAAAGCCATCGCGGCCATAAATACGAGGTAGGGCCAATGTTATTGCGCGGTTTTACTTTTTGCCAGATACTTCTTAAATCTTTGCTTTCATAGTCGTCTATCAGTAAAAGTCATAATAACATAATGCACGCTTTAACATTGATGCATATTATTCCTCATTTATATGAATTATGTAATGTAATTGATCTTGTATTTGCAGGATTCTTTAGTGTTATATAATCTTCTAAACTATATGTGTACGATTACAAAAATGTATACATTATAACTTATATTTTTATACAATTTATATTGTAATTATGAGTGCAAATAATATATTCCTCTAAAATGTGGTGCACGTATGATTTAAAAAATAACATAAATTACTAGTTAAAAGATACAGTCAGGCTGTGATCAGCAGGTAGTAAACATCTTTATATGGATATTATAATTTATATGCTTGAATAAGGAATGTACGTTATGCAACTTATATAATACTTTCTCGTTTTACATATAATTTATTTGCTATTAATTTATGTTTTGCACATAAATTGAGCAAATTATAAATAAATAAGAAATAAAATGAAAAATAGAATGAGAAATAAATGAGAAATAGAAGTTCAGTTTTTGATTTAAAAAAAGAATGTACCTGAATAAAAGTTTAGTTCTTTATTTTGTTTAAACATCATATTTGTATGAAAATTTATTTAGGTATTACGAATAAATATGAAATATAAGCATAAATAAAATAATAAAGTCGTTATTTTAAATAACCTACTAATGTTATTTAAATTAAAGTCAAATAACAGAGACTGCAGGCTTACCGAAATCCATACGTGTCGTGAAAGCGATTATTCCATACAGCAAACCATTATGCGGCAGAATCAGTGAACTGATCTTCCACAGGACAGATTCTCTTACCAAAAATTGATCCAGAACGACAGTCAAGTGTGCCGAAATGAGCCAAAACAAAACCGATGTGAGTAATGCTTTAGTAGCTACAACAAAATAACGTACAATTATAAAGGGATTAGGATTTTTAGAGGTAAGAATTGCGTTGTAATTGTAAAATAATAAATAAAAATATATAAAAATAAGAAAAGAAAACTCAATTTTATTTTAACCAATGACTAATATATTAACAATTCAAAATTGTTTCAATTTTTATAAAAAGATCATGTTTTGCTTCTTCATAAAGGAAGCCTTGTTTTCATAACTTCGTATATGGACCTTTGATCGCATATAAAGCTAGGTCTAATCAACCAAATTTTAAAGAATTATATATGAAATAGGGGTAGAAAAAACTGAAGAATATAATGGAATTAGAAAAATTGCTAATAATAAAGGGGTTACCGATTTCTATCTAAAAAAATCTACATGATTACTCTAATTTCCGCAAATTTTGAGATATTGAGCTTAATTTTTTTTATGGATAGTATCATTAAAGGTAGGTTTGTGTTGAAATTGGCAATGATCAGTGAAGGGGTTACCGATTTTTGTCTAAAAAGTGTACAAATTATACATGTAATCTTATATATAGAGTATCATTAAAGGAAGATTGTTTTGAATTTGGCGAAGACTGATGAAAGTTTCTGCCTAAAAAATATGTAGGGTAAATCGAGGCGAATAACGTTACTTATTATTTGAATATTTATATATTTTCTGTATTTTTTCGATCATCAGAATCTGCACGTGTAATCGATCTTGAATTACAATTAAATGTGAATTTTGATAGAAATAAGTTCTTGAAGGAAAAGCGATTTTGGCTATATAAGCGCAACCTTCAAGTAAAGAAGTAGTAAGTAAATATTTTTTTCGTACTATGCAAAAGTTTTGATTAATACGTAACGTGAGGAAATTAAGTTTTAGATAGTTACAAAATATGAAATCTTGTAATCCTTTCGAAGGATCACAAGGTCCAATTTCAAATGTTAAATCACTTTTTTTAAAATGTTCCGTAATTTTTGATACCTTAAGTTTGTTACTATCTAATACGGTTTAAGTATCGGTGTGTGGATCGAGAGTCAATATATAATTCGTTTTACATCTCATCATATTCTTCTACAATTTCACTGGTCTTCAAAAGTTAGAACTTTCTCAATTTGAACATATGCATTCTCTTTTAATTATTAGATTTCTAAATTATATGATTTATCTTATTGTTATTATTTTAAATTTAATTTATATGTTATTTATTATTTGTTATAATCGCGGTACTTTATGGTAGACTAATTTCTTTATTATTATTATTAATTTTATTATTTTAGTACTGAGGAAGATTAAGTGAAATCGAAACATTAACTGTTTAATCAATTCATTTATAAATAAAATTTTATTTTTAATATAATATCTTAATTTTAGCTTATTTTGTTGGCTCTTAATTCTCTCATTTTATTTGCGAACACGAGCCTAATATTTCAATAAAAATATATACTATAAAGCTAATATTTTTGTTTTGTCACATAATTATATTGCATTTATTTATATTATGTGCCCTCTTTTTACTTATATGTTCAAGTTACTTACAGTGATCGAAAAACGTGCCGACCGTGAACATGAAGAGTGCTGAGAGTATATTGTACATTATGATAAATATTACGGTGGTTAACGCGTTCGCGGCCGAGAACACAGGAGACAGAAGGATCGTGCATGCGATTGTCACAGGTAATAAAGTGATCATAAAATAATTAAGCCATCCGACGTACAACATTCCGAAAGACATGTTTGTTAATCTCATAAGACCCTAGAATAAGATTTCTTTTCAGCAACAGGCATCGTATAGAAGACATGTGAAAAAAATTATATTGGATAAGAACAAAAAGTAATTTTGTTTAACAGAAACTCTCACTCTAAATCCAGTTTCTTTATCGTGGAGCGCCTTTCTTAACGTCGCTGCTGGCAACAACAGGAAGGCAATGACCATCATATAATAGATTATGCTTATGTTGGGCCGAATGACGTACGGTAAGATTAAAAAATCTACTTTGTAAAATGGAAATCGGCCGATAGTCAGCTGCAAAGTAGTCTGATCTTGTTAACTGCTCTTTATATTGTGTTTACAATAATTATTTATGTCAATTCCATTGAAATTTCTTTATTTACTTTATCAGTACTTACGTTATCAGCGATCCTCGGAAGCGTCGGATTTTCCCACATTTCTATGAAGGATTTTTCAATCGCCATTTGTAGAGCCATAAAACCACTTGATACATACGGATCTTTTATGATGTAAACATTAAACAATTTATTAAATATCTTAATCATTTGTGCTTGAAGCACGTTTAAAACTTAATTGCGCTATTGTTATAATTATATTAATAATTATTTTTTAAGGCTCCTGTTTACATTTTGCACTATTACTATCTCAGATTGTAACTATGACTCTCTTAAGGTAGCCAAATGCCTCGTCATCTAATTAGTGACGCGCATGAATGGATTAACGAGATTCTCACTGTCCCTATCTACTATCTAGCGAAACCACTGCCAAGGAAACGGGCTTGGAAAAATTAGCGGGGAAAGAAGACTCTGTTGAGCTTGACTCTAGTCTGGCACAGTAACGTCAAAAGGCAAAAAATATACAATAAAAATTCTTGTTAAATATATTAAAATGGAAATATGTTTCAATAAAACAACACTTGCAATCGATAGAACCGACTTGTAAAATATACCTATAATCTTTTTGTTTTGGGAAGGAATTAAATTATATTTATTTCTATATATATTATTAATTTGACAGTTATCATTAAATGTAAACATAGTTTATTTTGTTTTGGTTACGCATAATTTATTTCCAGTATATGGTTAACAAAACAAAAGGAGTGTTATATTAGTAGCTAAAATATTAAAACGTATTTCCATTTTAATGTATTTAGCAAAAATTTTTATTGTATATTTTCTCACTTCTGACGTCACAATGTAAATTAAATTTAAATTTAATGTAAATAATGATTTTAAGTGCAAAATATGTCTCAGTATAAAATTCACTTTAAGATAATAATAACTTGATGTGCTAATTAAAAATTTTAAATGCTAAGTTAAAAAATGTCTACTTTTAAAGATATATTTAGAATACCTTCATGAGCAGGTTCTTCCTCATGCATCATGATCATTCGATTCTCGCCTATTTCAGACGAACGTATTTTGTAATCTAAGACTTTTGGTTTTCCAGATGCGAGCTTATCAATCTCGAATATCGCCCATAGCATTTTGGAAGTGTCATTTTTCGCGTAACGTGAATACACGAGATTAATTTCACTGTCGGCTGCTTGAACTGAAGTGTAATATATGTAGCTTTTATTTAATTTCTTTCTTTATTTAAGCGTATTTAGAATATTGTCTTACTATTTGTACGAAGCATTTTCGCAGCTCTCAGCATTAACTCGTCCACAAATGTATTTTTCGGTGCATACCAACATTGTACATTATTTGGCAATTTTGCTAGGATATCACTTTGACTGTATCGATCTAAATCCTTTATGTAAAACATAGAGATATATGTACAATTATTAGAATTATTAAAACAATAATTAAATATTTAAATACATAAAAATGTGTAACTTTATCATACATAAAAATTTTATTATAGATAATTATTGTAGGTATACTTATTATTCTAATTATAATGTTTCTAAAGACACAATAGGTGTATAATTTCGATATCAATTAAAAGGGAAAAAATAACTTAAAAAAATATAATATTAGTAAAGAGATTATTGAATTAGGTAATAAAGTTGCGTATTAGTCTCGAGATAAATTCGTTTAACCTAACTTTACGATTGTCAGTTACCTGTGTGTGAATAGCGTGCGGGTCAAACATTAAACGTATCTGCAACGAAAAGACAATAGCTATAATTATCTCCAGCGCGGTAGTTATCGGGCTATGCAGCCGCATAAGCACGGCTTTCCACATAAGAATCCGCCATCTCGCCCAGAATTTTCTCAGTTTCGGATGCCCGACGATCTCTCTCACTCTCAGCATTTTGCGGTTCTCACCACAAGCTAAAATCACTTGATCAAATGCCCGCTATTTTACGGTCTGTTTAACACAAAGAGAAAGAGAGAAAGCAAGTGCGTTTTCCGCATAGCCGAGAAACCGAACCAAGTTTCTTGACAGCCGCGCTTATGCAAAGATTAACAATATTGTCTGCGAGATAAAACAATGAAGCAATATCAATCAAAAGCGAAAATATGCAAAAAAACAGAGTAGGCATTTTTATACAGTGACAAGTTTTCAATGACAATTTTGAGTTGCATATATTTATTTTTTAAATAAATAAAATGTATTAGAGTGACCCAAAGAACATTATAACGTTTTGAAATCATCTAAAAAATGTCTTAACATTTAGAAAAATTTATAAAACTATCAGAAAAAAATTATATTTATATGATGTCTTATGTGTCAATTTACAAATTTTTTTATTTGTCAGATTTTCAAAAATTGCAAGATAATTTAGGATTTTAAATTGCAAAAATTTAGAATCTCAAATATCGATAAAGAGAATATAATCGACAGGAAGGAGGGAGGGGGGAGAGATTGTATTATCTACAATTCTAAGAATTTTCTATATAAAGCTCTCAAAATGGTTTTTATTTCCAAGAATTTTCTACATTTCCAAGAATACGATTTTTGAATATTTTTCTTGTTAACGCATTTTCAAAAGCTTTATCTTAATTATGTCGTGGTGAAACTGAATAATACTTATAAGTTTCAGCTTATATACTTATAAGCTGGAAAAATAGCAAAATGCTAATTTTAATTAATAGCAAACATTTTCATAAGTTTTATCTAGATTGGCCATGTTACGTATTTTAATCAAAATGCAATAGATATTGCGATGTCGGTAATGTAAATTATAGTTGTAAAAAAAGTTTTATAAAAATTAGACTTTTTTTTTTTTAGAAAATAAGGATGTCTTTTGGTAAAGTTTTAAAATTCTTAAAAAAAGTGTTTGAAATGTGTATTTTTTGAAAATTAGATATATATAATTTCTTTAAAAACATTTGGAGTTACTAAACTCTATTAAAATCTCTATTTTTTCTAAATTTTTATAATTTTCTACACTTTGGAAAAAAAGGAGTAATAAATTCCGAATCTATCTGCGATTGAGATTGTAACTCCGTAATCCGCGTAGCGATGTCATGGTTACGAGCTGTCATTCGTCTATAGAATGTCACAGTGTTCTCAAAACTGCATATGATAATTTTTTCCGAGATTCTTAAATAAACTGGTTGCCCCCACCGACGACGCGCAGTAGGAAGGAAAGTGATCGGCGCGAACATTACGGTCTGTTGAGGCTTGCGTCACAAAATCGCGGTGCGCTCGCGAGATTTATGAGCGGATTTTTCCATTTCTTTTCTCCATTTCTAGTTGGAGATTTTTATCAGACTCAAACATTACATCTTTTGACTTTCTCCAAGGAATAGTAATTATTGCGATTAATTGTATTGTCTTGAAGAAGTTCCTTTCTTTCTTTCATCACACAATTAAATGTGAAATTTTAGATTAACGAGATGAACGTTTTAATAATGAATAATAAATTTTTTATTTCTTCTGATTTATTGTCAAGTTTACTGATTATTGATTGTATTTAGGTATATTTTTATCAACTGTTCCAAGATGAAGATTATCCAACGTATTTTCAAAGATATCCAATTACACCGACTACTTCTGGATCTGTCTCTTCTGTCGGCGAAGATAAGTCTGGCGATGATAATCGCAACTTTCAGAATGATTGTGCCGTGTTCCATGAAACGTTTATTAGGAGAAACCGTTCTCGTAAGTTCTGCTTTTCATTAAATTGGCCAGAATATGTTGCAATGACTTCAAATTCTTAAAATCTACTATATTCTTTCGTAAATATTTTATTAACATCGAAATTAGATCACTGGTGCTGGTCATGGAATTGGCCGTGAATTAGCCATCCAATTGTCCTCGATGGGTTGTATAGTTGTTTGTTGGGATAACGATATTGATAGCAATCGATCGACAATGAGAGAAGTGTCGAAAAATGGCGGAGAGGTAAATATATATATATATATATTTCACCTTCCGTTAAATTTTATTTTGTTTTCAATTTTTTAATGTTTTTAAATTTTTTGAGGAAGAGACGACAATGACAGGCGTTATCAGAAAGGCAATGAGTATAGCTGTAGGAATTTTTTAGGTTTATGGTTTCGTAGTTGACGTCTCAAAGAGATTGGAAGTGCGCGAGACGGTGAGACTGATGAGAAAAGTCGGCGTGCCGGATGTGACGGTACTCATTAACAATGCGGCTGTGTTATATCATAAGCCATATCTGAGTCTCGATCCGGACGACGTGGAGAGGACGTTTGACGTTAATGTACTTTCGAACTTTTGGGTATGCATTTATAAACTAAATTATACTCATTTAATATTTATTAAATAATTTTAAACGCATTTTAAATACATGGTTTTAAGATAATCCTACATGAATGATATTTAACAATAATAACGCATTTCTTTACACTCCTCAAGTTTAATTAGATTAAACGATATTCTTATAAGCATTTTTAAATTAGGAATTTATTAGTAGGTATAGCTTTTTTCTAAACTAATTATAAATAGCAATTTTATTGAGATGGTTAATTTATAATTTTTATTTTAAATAGACGATAGAAGCGTTTCTACCCATGATGTTGATGAAAGGGAGCGGTCATATAGTAGCGATAAGTAGCATGTGCGGTATTTACGGGGTGTCGCAAAAGGTGGCGTACTGCTCATCAAAATTCGCCGTGAGAGGTATTCTATCAGTATCTCATCGATTTTTCTTTGTAATGAATTTTAATATGTAATTAATTTCAATTCGCAGGTCTTATGGAGGCCCTTCGCGAGGAAGTACGATTGGATGAGAGAAAACCTAATATCCATTTCACGACGATATATCCGTTCTACGTCGACACAGGATTAGCGAGGGATCCTAAATACAGGTAAAAACCTATACTTACAATTAGATTCGGCTAATAATGAGCACTATGTTTTGCAAGAACATAGCGAAGAAAAAACTGTACGAATTTAATGTACATTTAATGTAATTATATATCTTACTCACCGTGCGCATCGCACGCGATTGCACTCATCGTGTTATTAATTAAACGAGTATTTTTTTAACGAGTATACATCGACGAGTATCCATGACGAAACACAGCGTTTCCGCGCAGACGTCTTCCGGCCCGTAGTCGCGATAATTTGCACGCGAGCATTGTAATTATGAAACGGGTCGTCTTTATTCACCGCAACGTAGCGTAATTACACGGAATGTAATTAGCACGCGGTAAGTGGAACGGTCTGATCCGTGAAGTAATAATGAGATTATAGAAGAAAATTGTTGTGTCTATGATTCACTGTCTTCGACGATTTCCAATTTTCGTACAATTTAAGATTATGATAAACGTATAATAATTAATGAGAGGAAATGCTTAAGGTCACGTGGAATCAAAAAAGAATCTTAGTGCGTTACACTCAGAATGGAACTTTATTACACCTCTCTTTTCTCGTAGCAGAAAAGAAATATTACACAGGCTACACCTTCGACGTAAAATATAATTTGATTACTTCAAGTGTAATGTTGACAAGAAAGTTATTATAAGATGATAAGTTTTTTTCTTGTTATAGGATACACTTTTTTTTCCAACATATAGCGTCTGCTCTATAATTTATCTGTTTTACTCGTGGTAATAATCGGTTAGGAGTGGACTATTAATTCAGAATTAATTGCAGATTTCCTTATATCTTTGGGGTCGTGACACCGGAATACGCCGCTCGGGAGATAATTAGAGCAATTCGAAAAAACTATACGGAATATTCAATACCGCGATGCCTCTTTTCTCTGAATGCAATCAACAGGTGCATACCGGAAATGTTAAAAGCCGAGCGGTTTATCATCTGTTTTGATCACATCTGTTTAACGATCAAATTCGTATCGCTAATCTAATCGCTTTATCTACTAATGCATAAACGTTTACTTTTGATGATTATACAACGCGATAACACGCGTTTATCATATTTCTTCTTCTTCAGGATTGTTCCGGAGAGCGTGATGCGTTTGATATTAGACTTTTTAGCGGATGTTGATCGAAAGCAGAAAGAAAGAGACGCAATGAATTCGAAACTGGATTTGATAAAAGCTTAGAGACTGTACGCAGTGGGTACTTATATTTTTTTTATTAGGTATGAATTTTACGTAATAGATAAAACGAGGAAATTTGTATACTTAGCATGTAGTATATTTATTATTAAATTAATAAACATTTTCTATATTTTATTTGAATTTTTTATTAATTATTAATTAAAAGGTTTAACGTGTGGAATTTATAAAGATTTTTAAAAAAATCTTGAGATTGTTGAAAAATTTGCAACTCTTGACGCATCGTCGTTTCTTTAAAATCTTACTTTTAATACTTATGTGATCAGTACTGGTCTTTTTCTCACTTTGCTAAAGAAATTAATGTTAATAAGAAAATTTTTGTAATATTGCGAAACTTTCTTAGAAATCTGTACGTAATTTACATACAATACACATATAATTTTAATTGTGTGAAATATTATGGAAAATATATGTGTAATATTAATTGTGTGGGAAAAGCGAAAAGTACAGTATATTACCTATACTTTTCCCTGACATTTGTTTCTGTAAACATATTGCTATAATAAGAGTCAATCAAAAGAGCTTCAATAATCGTCCTGGAATATATCTAATGGAAAATTACAGTGTTCTTTTAGAAAGTAAACTCTATAGAAGTATCAAGTGTACAGTCACAATTACGCTATTATTGTCGGCTCACTACATTACGTAATTAAGCGTGTTTCGGTCAGTACACGAATTGCCACATCTCTATCGATTTACAACATGGGTTGCGCTGATCTTATAAAAATTACAATGCCCGAGCGCACCCTCGTTACTTCCGCGTCATTACGCCTAATGGCAAGTTCTCTCGCGGCATAATTTCACTGCTCGATATGAACACGCGCCATTTAACTTGCACTCGAATCCCCATGCATGCAGAGTTCTTATTCATTTGTAAATTGATGATTGAATTCTCAGGTCAAGATTAATATTATTATCTGTGTTTACGCGCATTTAGATTTGAATATGTGATCTCAAGTATACGACAATTTGCATAAGTGGAAGCTAATACTTAACTTTATTACTTTTCTTACGAATACATTATAGAGGTAATATTTCTTGGAATGACTCATAATTAGATAAGGCCAGGGATAATAAGTGCAAGAAGAATAGTAAACAAGAGCGTTAAAAGCATTATTCGTCGAATACAATAGTTTTTTATATAAAATGATATTATAGGGAAAAAAATCAGTCAATTGATGCATTATATATAATAATATAATGTAATATATACACTCTCTTTAAAATAAGAAAGAGAATATAAGTACTCTAACAAAAGAAAAATATTAATGCAATTTTATAAATATACAATGTTGAATTTCTTTTTTTAATTTTGTAGAAAATACAAAACGTAAAAGCTATTTTACCTTAGAATGCGTAACTCAAGAAATGGCCTTGACTTTGCATAGCAGACGAAACTGGCACAACTGTAAAACCAAATCATGATATGCCTTTGTTATTTTTCTACTACACTGCAGGCAACGAGTAGATATTTCGACGTCGTTTTTTCAAGATATTTCATTGACAACAGAGTTCTTACACAATATACAATTTTACATAACATATAATATTGTTTTATTGATTATAAATATTAGAAAACATTATTGCTACAATCAATTACGTAAAAACAGTATTGCATAGATTTATCTCATTTTTCTTTATGTTCCTATGTATAATGGACAACGCGAATTGTATAATTTCTTATAGAGATCTTTGCACAATCAAATAAACCGTATCTAAATGGAAGCACGCTGGTAATTACGTATGAATTTACATTACAATATAAAAGGTAATAAAAAGATAGTATTACGATTGTGAAAGAACTTTTCAATCTATTAAAAAAAAGGAGGTCAATATAATTGCTGAGTATACATAGAATGCTCTATAGAAATCTTTTCTACATGCATTTACATACTATGTAGTCGCGTAGTGATCATAAAATGCAATTTTTATAAGCAAAGAAGATAAAACAGGCTAAAGAACCAAACAAGAGTTGTACGTGTTAAGAATGTGTTACAAATTGAAATAAATAATGTGACAAGCAAGTTTTATGATTTTAACGTAAATATTTATGTAAATTAAAACATTCAGGAAATTTTAGATGTATAAAATGCGTGATCGGAATGAACAGTGTTACTTAAGAAAACGTGATGTTAAATAGATGTTCTCTGAACCCATTCAAATCTTTCTCGTATGTATTTATGCGCTCGTAATTTCTACGTAAATAGTTCTCTTAGAAACTTTTTATCATTTAAAGATTAAACTTTATACATAACGAAAACAAAAACTTTATAATGTTTTATTGTTAAACGAGTAGTCAAATATTATAAAATCTATGAATTTATTGTAAGTGCGTTTATAGAATAATTTACACAAAATTTTATCATTACCATTTATCTGAGAATAATTGTAAAATAGAAATTTATTTAAAATATGAATAATAGAACTCTTTCTATTAAGCCAAGAATGTGTTAACTAAGAAAATCTAGATGCATTATTAATATTGAAATCGAATGGGGGCAATCGTGTTACACATGGCCGATTGATAATGCATCGCCACAGACACCATTCACACGAAGAAGATGACGCACTCGAGCAAAGAAGAAAATGAATAAGTAAACGACGATGGCGAAGGAGACGACACGACCTTGGGTTGGGTCTTATACCTCGACTATTCTCGGTACGTTTTATACCGTTGCGGTGTTCAGTCAAGTTCAAGCGATTCTAGCGTTCTGACGTCGTTTCATATCCGCGGAACTGTTGCTCCTTCACGTTCCCCACTATTCACCAAACTGCCGAGTGACTTGGAGATCCCGCGTGATCCAGTGATCTGCGCGTCCCGCGCGGTAACGCTTCTCATTTTAAGCGTATTTCTTCCGTGCGATCGTAAGACTGCTCCGTCGTGCTACATGCGGGCTTATATTGTGTATAGTGCAAATTTGAATAATCTGCTAAAATAGGTACGTAACAAGAGACAATTTGCATCTGTATATTTCAATGAAATCTCCTGTGTTTTAAAATTTAATTCATGTGCGGACAAAAGCAGGAAATTTAAGATGCCTTACATTTTATTTTTACACACACGAAAAAAAGATCTTGTATCAACCGCAGTTTAATTGAAAATAATCTTATTAATTTAATAAAACAAATACGCCATGCTTTTGTGTTCAAATAAAATATTATTTATTTTTATTAATACTATTACTGAATAAGATTATTTTTAGTTAGATTGGTGCTGTTAATGCATCTTTTTTTTCCCGTATATAAATCTTTGATAAATTATTTGATTTTTACTAGATAGTAGATATTTTGCTTTAAATGGTCTGTCTTGAGAATGACATGTTACAAGATAATAAAATTAGTAAAAAAATCGTGTTTAAAGCAAGAAAAAAACATGTTAACGGATTATCTAATTTTCATTGAACAGTAGATATTCGAATAGTTTTCAAATAATGAAAAATATGTATGTAATGAATGTCCTATGTAATTTTACAAAATTAATTAATAATATTAATAATACGAGAATTATACGACCGTCATAGTATACAATCAAATAAATCAAATTAAATCGCCATTTACGGTCCGAGATGGATCTTGGTAGCTCAATTATTATATATTTTTTTGTGTATGTTAGAAAATATATGTGTAATAAAATATCTAATAATTGGTACCAGCGCGAACCGTAAATGGCGATTTAGTTTAATCTACAATAATATTAATTTTTATATCGTAAATATACAAACAGCTGTGGCAAACTTGCAGAAATGACTAATTACCTAACTGCTTGCTTTTTGAGTTGTATATCTATGTGTACTTCAAACTAACGGCAGCAAAATTTCACTTTGTCTTTTGCAAATAAAGTGATTTCTGTGTAATGTGTCAGGAACGTGATGACGTAGTGGTAGACAAAGTGGTTTTAAAAAATATGCGTTATTATTTGAATGTATATCTCTATATACCGTTAATCTTTTACTTCAATCGATTTGCCGTAGAAGTATTCTAATTATACAGAACAGTATTGAACATAAAAATATATCTACGAATCATGATTCGAGAGTAATGCATGTGATGTAAGATGTCGATTCTAAAGCGTTACATGCAATCGATCGATCAAGTATTTATTAGTTACCACTATGTTTCTTTGTTATTGACAGAGATTTATGACTGCCCTTACTATCAGCTTTGTTCTGGTTTTCTTTCAAGCATGAAGCAATATTTAGCAATATAATTAACATTTAATAATATAATTAGTTAAATTTAATATTTAATAACGCAATATTAATTTAATTTAATATTATAATTAATTATAATTAAATTTTAATAATAAAATTATTATATTTTAATTATAACTAATTTTTAATATAATTTTTAATATAATTAATATTATTTCTCAAGGATACAATTGAAAAAATAAATACAAAGAGAGTTAGATAGATAATCAGTTTTCATCTTGAGCCATGGCATTGTCTTAAGGGTACAAGGAAATCCTTCGTGAGATTTGTCTGCTCCGTGAGATATATTACGTAAGAAAATGTAGAAGTTTGTTTTGGAAATTTAATGCCTTAAAATTTGAAACTTAAAAAAGTTAATAACTAATATTTATCGGAAACTGCAGAGACCGCCGATCAACGCTCAGTATAAAGTTTTTCTATTTTTCTGTACTTTGGACACCTTAATGAGAATGTAAATTAGATTGTACATCGAGTTTATATAGATGTACATTATAGAAGATGAAGATGTAACTTAATTAATGCGGCCCTGGACATAATTACTTGCATTATGAGTTATAATCGCCTATCAATCTCTACGCAGTACGCGAAAAAATCCAAGTTTCCTCTGACTAATTGTCAGTCTCAATCAGTAAAACGATAATATCGTAATTAATGCCTTTAAGGCAAATTAAGTTCCATCGACTTAAATTTACTTCCATATACTTACATATAGATTTTTGTCAGCATTTTGCAGCAACAAAAAAATTGTTATTATTGCTACTGATAATACAATGTTAATTACGACGAGGAAACTAATAATCAGAAAAATGATCATTTAATTTATTCCTCGTGCATTACATCAATATTTATCATTGCCCGCGGAATATAATTTCAGATTTTCCCGAACGGTATAGCTATAGCTTTTCATTTTTCTTGTATACAGCAAGATTATTATATAACAGGTAATAGATATCTGATTGCGGCAAGTGTGGGTTGGATAGGCGAAGCCGATTTTGCTTACTCTTACTTGGTAGAAAGTGGTGCGCCCAAAGATAATATAAATTATATGTCGTTATGTAATAGGAAAGATAGCGTCCGCTTTATAAACACCGCGCCAGATTTATGGCGCTGCATTTATGACCAGTGTTGCGTTTACGTGCAGAATTATTGTGTCCTGCAAACGTTTCCTCATTTTTCGCGTTATTTACAATGAGTCATTCGCATTTTTTTTTTACTCGCGGATAGACAAGCGAAACGGCGTAAGAGCGTGAAAACGGATGCTTTAGCAGAATGTAAATTGACAAGCTGACATTTATGGACATCAAATCTCAATTCGATTATCGCTTTATATCCTTATGACTTCCGTCGTACCGATTGTTTCATCAAAGTTCCTAGCGTGCCGCAAATTGGTCTTTAATTGCGCGACGGTGCACTTTTAATATCGAATCTACATTGCATTGAGCTACGTGTTCTTTTACACGACTATACGACTTTCTCAACTGTATTACAAAATTATTACATGTTATTTATACCGACAGTTATGTAAGAATACGACTAATATTAATACAGAGAAACGGTTTTACGAAATTTTTTTAGATCAAACACTAAATTTATATATATATAGATTTAATGTAAATTATTTTGATTTTAGGCTAAACATGAAGCTAAAAGTTTCGAAAGCAATATTATATGTTTTCCTGATGTCAAGATTATGCCGAAGTATGGCGCAACCAAAGTTTTATGTTATTCAAACAGAAAAAGAACAAAATGGCAACTTTACGGTTTGTTAAACCGCACCACTATGAATCTTCTTGAATTTAGTACACATCCAGTATTACAAACATTCATATAGAACGGTTAATTTATCGAGTCAAAAAGTTTCATGTACTTTCTGATAAAAAAATTTTTTCTTTCTCCATAATTTGTCGGAACTTCTATATAAGTTTAATAATTTTTTAAAAAAATTTTTAGATTTTTTTATACAAATTAGGACACTTTTCAGAAGTGTTGAGAAAATCTACGTCTTTTCTACAATCTTTTATGTAAATTCCAAAATATTCTAAGATTTCTCATTTTTAATTTCCAAAGAAAATTTATAGGGGAGAAGTCACACGGGTAAGTTGTCACAAAGCTTATATCTCACTTAACAGATTGAGTGAAATATTCTTCTTTATAGTGTAGGTTGCTCCTATCGTGTTAGTCGGGTGTACGAAATAGCTCGTTTCAAAAACATCGCATGTGATATTTACAAGCACTTTTTAAAAATTGGAGGTCGTGAGTAAAATTTTCTTGCTTCTATTTTTATTGTTTCGTTGGTTTTTGGAATTACTAGTCGTAATTTTTTTTTGGTCATAAGAAATATTATAGTTTTAGATAATTTGTTCTGTATTTAGTTAACCGTCATTGCAACATAGTTTATAAATATAATCTTCTTTGTTCAAAATGACCGTTCTGGGTAAGTTGTCTCAAATGAGATGGCATTCAAAGTTTATGAGAATTATTATTCTTTTATTTACTCAAAGTTTATGAAAGTATTACAAAGTTTATGAGAATTATTATTCTTTTATTTACTCTAAGTTTATGAGAATTATATTACAAAGTTTAGGAAAATTATTAATTTTTTGTTTAATTCATGCTGCAATATATTATTAAGTTAAATTTACCAAAAACTGGCACTAACTTTAATAAAATATTAAAACAGGAACTATTTGTCGTATGTTTCCTCTACATGAAAGATACATGACAATCAATCCAGAGTCATGTGACAATCAACCCTGGGTATGGGGTAAGTTGTCACATTTGCGCGGTTTTGCTTAGAATTAAATAACTTTTTAGAATTAAATAACTTTTTTGTGTATAAATATATATAAGTCTAATATTTTTTTTCTTACACCTAAAAGATGTAGCTACATTATAAAGTAATATATATACGATATACGATATTATAAAATATTGCTAACATTTGTTTAAAAATTAGTATTTAAAAAGTGTGACAACTAGCCCCGGTCTCCCTTACAATCTAAAGAAGTTTAAGGTATTTTTCTAAAAATTTTTATAAATTTAAAATATTTAAGAATTCTTAAACATATTATGAGACATTATGAGAATTTTTTTACTAGGAATTTATTGATTATAATTTTTCTGTCTATCTTGTAGCTATAGTTACAAAATATAATAATATTATCCTAATAGGTCAAACAAGAAACATCAAGAAACGTTTCAACTATGTTGTATTAAAGTTACAATATTGCTGCAATGTGCTTGAAATGTTTTTTGATCTTTCTTGCTTATTGGGATGTAATATGACATAATTGAATTACACAGTTACATTTTAAACTATTTATTTAGTTATTTATTTAGTTACATTTTAAACTATTATTTTATTTCTTTAAGGTAGAATTATAGTAAAGTTACTTATAAATAATTACATAAAAATCTATTTTATTTATATTATAATTAAAATTATAATATGTAGGAAGAAAAACAATGAATTTTTTTTAAATTAATATTTTAATTATGATTAAAGTAGCAGAGTGCAATAAATTCTAGGTACTTATGATACAGGCTTAATATTTCTGGAATAGGGGGATCGCGCTCTATTTGACATGTGCACTTGTAACTTTATTTTCCTTCTTGTGCAGCAAAAACATTAATATGCTACGTCAATCTGTTATATAACACCTAATCGACTTTTTTTTAAATGGTTTTGTTGCATTTTGCAACTGATTCTGGAGTGTTTTCATCATACTGGCCTAATTTAAGATAGAAATGAAAGCAAACACGTTTATTACACAGCCACGTTGAGAAATGCAAATTAATTTTCGGGTCTGCTCGATTAGTTTAACTATATACTTTCCCCAATGAAATGCAACGATTACGGATTAAATCATAGAGTAGCAAAACTTTATTATTATATAACAATGAGTTTCAAGTTTTACTAAAATATATAAATTTAAATTTATCATAAAAATTGTGTATTGTAAAAAATATCGTATTAATATAAAACGTTATACTTATAAAGTATATTTCACGTTTTGTTACGTTGAAACGATTGTACACAATTATTGCAATTGACACCTTCCAATTATACAATACATCAAACTGTGTGGTGTAGTAATCTATATAATATAATATAATCTATATATATAAAATAGAATGTCTGTATGTATGTATGTTCTTTATACACTCTTAAACTATTCGACCGAATTTTTACCAAAAGTATATAAAATAGGGGTAGAATTTTTCGGGGAGTGCTATAGAGTGTATAGTTTTTCGTTATTGATCTTTTTGGGAACCGGTATCCGAAATTTTTCCAATTTTTCGGAAAATAATTGACCGAATCTTAAAGATTTGTATGTGAAACAGAAGTAGAATTTTCCGGGGAGTGCCATAAAGTGTATAATTTTTCGTTACCGATCTTTTTGGAAACCGGTATCCGAAATTTTTCCAATTTTTCGGAAAATAATTGACCGAATCTTAAAGATTTGTATGTGAAACAGGGGTAGAATTTTCCGGGGAGTGCCATAAAGTGTATAATTTTTCGTTACCGATCTTTTTGGGAATCGGTATCCGAATTGATAAAGGAATTTTTTTCGATTAAAGATATTGAAACACAAATAAAGCGTTGAAGAAAAACAACTCCCGGGCGAAGCCCGGGTAACCAGCTAGTTATTTATAAAGTTAGAAATGACATGTAAAATTTAAAAATTATAACGATAAAATAAGTAAATTTAAGACCACATAAAATAACCAATAACTTAAAAAAAAAAAAGATGCCAACAGTACGCGGTGTTCCCAAACGGTCACCCATTTAAGTACTAACCACGCTCAACGCCGCTTGACTTAAGTGATCGGACGAGAACTTGTAGGTTTGGCGTGATTTGACCGTTGACGAAAGTATCTTTCGTAGAAAGGAAAGATACACTTCTTCATCAACTTTCCTGGTTGTAGAACGAGAACTTGTATGTTCGGTGTGTTTATATTATAATAAATATATTATTATTGTTTGTATAATAATTATATATTGTAATAATAAATGTAACATAACATAACAATTTTCATGTTACATTTATTACAATATATAATTATTATAATACAAACAATACTAATACATTTATTATAATATAAGCACGCTGAACATACAAAAGTTCTCGTCCTATAACCAGGAAAGTTGATGAAGAAGTGTATCTTCTCTTCCTAAGAAAGATACTTTCGTCAACGGTCAAATCACGCCAAACCTACAAGTTCTCGTCCGATCATTTAAGTCAAGCGGCGTTGAGCGTGATGTAATCAACAATATAAACAATTTAGAACATATTTCGTAGAAAATTTCTGCAACGATCTCTGATATAACTTATTTGTTTAGACTTTATTTCATGTTTAAGGAGTTACACCACTTTAAAAATTTCAAAAAATCCAAAATTTTTTTTCCGTTTAAACGATAGCATATAGGCTGCAGTCCACTTAACGCTACAAATGCTTTGAAGCATTTTTTTTCTCCTTCTTTCTTCATTGAAAGAAAAGTGAAGAGGAATGCTTCGAAGCATTTGTAGCGTCAAGCGGACCGCAGCCCTAGTCTTAAAAATAAAGTTCTTTTTGTCGAAGTGTAAAATTCGAAGTATTTACGACTGTACAGCCGATTAAAGGAAAGCGCGCCGGCTGTATATGCTTGCTACGTAAAACTTTGAACGCGTTTTTCTCGAAATGACATTTTTTAAATCGGCGTGCAGCATAACTTTTACAATTTTCATCCGATTTACTTAAAGTTTTGACAGGCTCTTCTTATTTAAATTATCTAAAGAAATGTGTAGGGGTTTTGCGATATATTAAAAATGGTCTTTGCTACGGATATTTTTATACTAAATTTTTAGGTAAAAAATGACACTTTTTTTCAAATGTTCACCATTTTCACAAAAAACCATATTTTTTAAAAACCCTACATATTTCTTTAGTAAATACTGTGTAAAAATTTTGGGTTTTTTGTTCTAAGTTCAACTGCTTTGCAGTTATCCTACACGCCGATTTGGCGTTCCTGAAAAACAAGCCTCAATGGATTAGCCACAGCGACGCCATTTTGTTTGAAAAATAAAATTAAAAATATTTTTTATGTACTCAAATAGATGTAGAATCAATACCTTTTAATAGATTTCTTATTTACTTTACCTCAACTTTACATTGTCTCAAAAAAAAATCTCAAAAATAGCTGCTTTTTTTAGACTTCAATATGGTGTAACCCCTTAATTAGTTTGCTTTCACGCCTTGATGCGATGATCGTAAATCTTTTAGAGTGCTTGCTTGTCTACAAAGTGCTACATTCATCATTACCGCGTCTTGTGGTATGCACACAGAAATTTACACGTTACATAATCACTTGCTCACAACCGCATTGATTAGGTACTTTCTCGTGTAAAAAGGTATTGATTTCGACAGAGTGCAAGTATAATTTGTCATACCTCTCTAGTACCTAACGAGAAGGAGCTCGATTTGTTTATGAAAAAAGCTTTTATGGATACTTGTAAGTGCGGTAAAGAAGGAGAATTAAGAAATGTATTAATTGAGATAACTCCAGTGATTATCTTGAGACAATATCATTATAATAAAAATTGTACTATTATTGCTACAGATATTTTAACGAATTAGAATTACATTATTTATTGAAACAAATAATAATAATTTTATGTATATAGTTTTTAAAAGTTAATAAATAACCAAACAAATAAATAAATTAGTTAATTAGTTAATTTATAGTTTACATTTTAGACAAGACTTTTGAGTTGGAACATCACGATAAAATAATTAATTTGTATTATTTTGCAGTGGATGATGCTACGAGTTACCGACGAATCAGTGATTACAAATTCAAGAAGAGGGTTCTCGATTAACTTTTTGTTTTATCTCAGTATCGAATTTGTAATTGGCGGTGTCATCTCTAGTATCTTAGCCATTCTCGATATCATAAAGTCTCTTTTGCCAAAGCCACCAAGAGATTTGAGCGGCGATGTAGTTTTAGTACGTATACATTCTATTCATATACTTTAAATTGTACAATTATTACACTTTTATAATTAATGTTAACAATTTAAATAAATTCAATATTAGGTAATTAAAAAAATATAATTTATCCGAAAAGTGCGATAAATCTTATTTGAATTAGGATTAAAAGAATTGGAAGGAATTAATTCTACTGTGATTAAATGTAACAAATAGTTATCTTATTAAAACTTTGCATTTTTTTTCTATTACGAATTAATTACATTATTCGACAAGAATAAAGGTAATCGTTAATTATATATTGTTAAAAAGATATTTATGATTAATATATGACTTATGTTAAAAAAAAATACATTAAAATCCCTTTTTTACAACCTTAATAGCAAATTTCTCCAAATTGTGATGATAGAGCAATTTGATAAGCGGGGTTGTATTTATTAACGCAAAGAGAACTACGAGATTACCCTAATTCTTGTGCTTAAAAAAAGTTAATATTTTTTGTTAAGCAGTGTTATTACTAAATTCGAATTATATAGATTTTAGTCTTGAAAATGCGAAGTATTTTTTTAATAGACAAATATTTTCTGTAACAGATTGCCGGCGTCTCGTCGACCCTCGGCGAGTCTCTCGCCGAGGAATTCGCGAGGGGTGGATGCTCCGTGATCTGCGTGGATAACGACTTTAGATCCGCGGAGGAGATAACTGCCAGGTTAAAATCGCGGTGTAATAGAGTGAAGGAAATCGGGCCTGACCATAGGGAACACGAGCGGGAGTATGCAGGGCCGACAATGACAGCGTACGAATGTAACCTGCTGGACCGTAATGCCATACGCGAGATCGCCAAGAAGGTCGAGGATGAGGTCGGTGGCGTCGACGTCCTAGTGACCTGCGCGGGACAGCCTTATCAAGATATTTTCGATACGGTCAACACGACTCTCATGAGCCATTATTGGGTGAGCGTCGGCCAACAGTTGTGTCCTTGAAGCCAATCATATCATATGTAACGTTAAATCGCGACTGGTTGTTACCGGCCAATTTTAACATTGTGAAAGTTGACGAAAATTTGTGTGAAATATTAATTACATATTAGAAATGTATGATTTTAACGATTCAATAACGGACTCAAATCTCTTGGAATAAAATGCAACGACAACTTATGGTGTCAGAAATGTAGGTTGCAGATCTATTTTCAACATAATGATTTTTTAAAGATATTCGAGGCCGCAACATTTTTGATAAAGAAATATTTATTTAAAAAATTTAAAACTAACAAAACAAAAATATATATAATTAAATATGTAATTATATTCGGTTTTCAAGTATCTTGATTTTATATACATATATAATTTAAATATATCAATAAAGAACCCCGCACGTGCGGTTTTTATGAGAATGTTTTCGATCAATTTTCTTGAATTTGTGATATGTTGTATAGTTTTCCTCCGCTAATTCAGCAGAGTCGACAGAGGAGAACTACAACATATTACAAATTCAAAGACATTGACCGAAAATGTTTTTCTCATAAGAATCATGCGAAATTCTTTATATTATACAATTAGTTATATTCAAATTAAAATTGAAATTGAAATAAAAATTACAAATTAAAATTATATTAGATAAAAAATTCAGTAATTAATTCTTGCAGGCCGCACTGGGATCTGGAGGACCTCAGCTACTTTTTGCTCATAAGTTTCTAAAGAATTCATGTATTGTAATGTTTTTTTTTTATTAATCGTAAATTTTTTGATAATTATGATGGTAATCTCAGAATTTGTAAAAAAAATTATTACCAAAAAATATACATCAAGAAATATAAATAATTGTTCTAAATGTAGTTTCAAAATTTCGTCCCTGAGACCCCAGTGTGGCTTTTAAAGGTTAATAATATTAATTAATAAAACAATATAGAACTTTGTAATAATAATTTTGATAAATTCCCACATAGCACGTAATATTTCTGTAATATTACGTGCTATGTGGGTTATGTACGGCACATAATAATTAATGCATTTATTATAAGCTGTCCAGTTTTTCTTTCTTTTTTTTTTAATTGCAGATGGTTCTGGCATTTTTGCCATTCATGCTACAACGCGACAGAGCGCACATTGTCGGAATTACGCCGATTACATCGACCCAGGATGTATACTTGAGCTCGAGGGCGGCGATCGCCGGTGCGTATGTATTGTCGATCATAAAAGCCAGTCGTCAAATCGCGCGCGGTAAACAATAAACGTCATGTGTCGGTTAATAGCGCGTGATTTATTTACATGTAGGTCTGATGGAAAGTTTGGGTGAGGAATTGAGCAATCGTAATAGTCATCTCACCTTCCTTGCGATTTCACCGACGATAGCACGCGGGTGAGCCCCCTTACGAAAAGAAAAGAGAACAAAGAATATTCGTCCGCTGTTCCTCCGAAACGCTAACTTTGTATCATTAACTTATATTGCAGTTCGACGAGACAGGAGGAACAACAAATGGCCAAGGAAGTTGTACAGGCAGTCAGAAGGGATCAGTGTAGTATTAGCATTAATTGGTGCTCGAAGATGATGTATCAAATAAGGTAAAGAGGTCTTCTAATTGATAATTATTGCCGAGATTTATATTAAACATTATAAAGATTAAATATTTTAAGTCAAAATTAAACTTGAAAAAATTAATAACAATAAATTTTCAAAAAATATTATTTTATATAATTAATGAAAACTGTTATCGTATATTTTTTTATAATTTGTATAATTTTTTTTTATTTACATATATGTTTATTCTTTTGTCAATATCTTTGCACTATTGAATCGTATAACAGATTGTAATTTTGTGGCAGTTAAGTGTAATTCTTCATATGGTGCGCGTGATTTTTAATTGACTTTATGCGATCTTGTATTTCAGTTGTGCGATCTATAGCGCAATAACGATGGTCTCACAATGGCTTCACATGCAGGGATGCGATTATTCCTTTTAAATCCTGTTCTTGCTCATGAAGCGTGAAGCATTCCAGTCGGCCACCGACACGAGTGTGGGAATTCGCGTTTTCTGTCAGCGAATTCCCTCGAGATGGCCAGCAAAAAACCTTTAAAAGTCGAGTAGCATCTTCTCATGAGTTGTGCGAAAAATAATTATCCCAATTAATTATTCATGCTACATAGAGTCAAATTAGAATAATAAATCGTTGTATCTCATAATGTCATAGTACATTATTATACTGCATAAAGAAGAACTTCGTAGTTTTTAAGAAGATAGATTTTCTGTTAATAAAAATAAAACGAAAATATTTGCCCTTACGTCTTTTATCCTTCTCATCAATCTCATCAAATGTGTTATGCCCGTATCACACTATAGCGATTGACGATTGTGTCTATGTATGCGTTTACGTTTCTTGACCAATCAGAAATTGTAGCTGCTGGCGATTCCGATTCGCGATTTCCGTTCTGACTGGTCAAAAGACGTAAGTAGATGCAAACGTAAATGCAATCGCCAATCGCTAGTGTGATACGGGCATAAGACATATTACATGAAATATTATATTTGTTTGAACTGTTCTTTCTACAGAGATATTGCTAAAAAGAACTTTAAAATTTTTAATATTTTATACAATATTATTCTGGTAAAAAAATTTTTGTATAAATATATATATATATGTATAAATACACACATCTAAATTATTTATTAAAATCCCATGTATATTGCAAGCGTCAAAATTTGTTTACATAATTAATTTATAAGTTTTAATAATTTTAATATTATATATGCTTTTTCTGTACTTCTTCGTGTATTTCCCACAAATTATACAATATACCATCTCGTACAAAAATGCAAAGTATGTTAAAGTTGTTAAGGAAAATCAATGAAGTAAATTTTTGTACATGTACTATAATTTTGTCGTTTATTTGGTCTTGTTGAGAATTATTTTAACTATAATTTGTCTTTGTTAATCGCCACAAAATATAATTTATTCGCCCATAAAAAAGCTCGTCATTGAATCCGGTAACAGGACGTCGTAATGGCCATTTTCGGAGCATCCGGTGAACAAGAGTCTCGCGGTTTCGTAGCCGACGTTCACGCGATTATGGAAGACCAGCTTGAGCTCGTATCTGCCGGGAAGTTCGCGATAGATCGAGAGATTCATGCGATGAAGTTTCGTGGCCACGGTACACTCCAGCTCGCTGGCAAACGTTCCCACCAGGCTCATGTAATCATAGTATTCTTGGCAATCCGAAATGTTCCACTCGGCCATCACGAACGGCTCGTACTCGCGCCAATTGTCCTTAATGTGCTGCACAACCTGCCAAATGATCCATGGCTCTTATACACGACCGTTGTATATCAATTACTGCCTGAATTTCTGTCGAGTCGACATGGTAAAAAGTAATACTTAAGAGACAGCGATATATGTAGCATTCGATTTAACTAATTAAATTTAATGTCTGCCGTCGCAAAGGGATTCTATTTTTAACTTCGTTGCAATTAATTTTTGACATTCGTGATATTCGTGCAGCAAATTTTGTGTTTATAATGTTTATATGATATGATTATGATATTCATATATTAATTATCAGAGACTGACCATCGTTCGGAGCGACTGGTGCTCTTCCTCGTTTCGCCACAAAATGTAGCTGATCGCTCTAAACGTGCAATTGCCATCTCCGTATATCTTGCGCACGCGAAACGTGCCTTCGTTACACCTTAATAGAGCCGTACCTTTGAGGAATCCAAAATATACATGTTACTAATTATATATTTAATGTTAAATGCGCTTGTATGATAACACTGTTCAACAAAAAAATGCACAAGAACAAACGTAATCGTTTCTCGTAATTCTTTGGGCGTTGAAGAACTGAAGTCCTAACACTATATACTTAATTTTTTTTAAATAAAACTTTTTCAACATTACATATTGTGATTATAATTTATCAAAATACACTGAAATAGCCCTTTTTGCAATTTAAACTGCAAATTTCTTCATATTATGACATAGAGTAATTTGATAAAGCTTGTATTTAGCACTCGAAAAACAGGAAAATAATTATTCTCGCTCTTTTGTGCTCGAAAAAAGTCATTTTTTGTTAAACAGTGTAATCGGATTTTCTTCAAATACGAGTATATAATTCTGACAAATTAATCTCAGAATCAAATATTTTTTAAACGCTCATATGGCGTTTGAAAAGTTACCTCTTTTAGATGTTCGAAAATGCTTGTTTCTACGCTTTCTGCAAGTGCACCTTGTAACTCGCGTTGAAATTTGTGCGTTGGATGCCCAACGGATTTGCCATGCAGAATTACGTTTATTTGGCTGAGCTTTCGAAAAATTGCCGATGATTTTGGAATCTCCTTGTCCGAAGAAATGCTCTTTTTTTTCAAGATTTTGTCCTTTTTCATTCTCGAGTAATGTGCGGTGGTGATCTTCTAAAGAAATCATATCCGCTTTATAATTTTTTTTAATTATGAAGGAGAGGGGCTTTCTCATCGATTTGGCTGAAACTTCACAATTTTGTGTATTTTGGTGCGTAATGAACCTATAAGTTAAAATTGTCGCTCTTAATTAGGAAAAAAGTTATTAAGTACTAAAGTTGACAGTTACGTGGTTAGGATGTCTGTTATTTATTATACTTTGTATTTATAGACCTTTTAATAT
This sequence comes from Temnothorax unifasciatus, assembly GCA_030770225.1. Taxonomy (NCBI): domain Eukaryota; kingdom Metazoa; phylum Arthropoda; class Insecta; order Hymenoptera; family Formicidae; genus Temnothorax; species Temnothorax unifasciatus. Next base: position 148,971 of record JASTWK010000253.1, on the reverse strand, counting down.
GCCAATTATTTTCTGCTTTAAAAAAGCATAATAACTCTATTTCTGTTATCTTTTTTAACCATTTAATTCAATATATTATGGCATATTTAGTACAACAAAACTGTATATTTTCCAAATAAAATAATAATTTATGTTTTTAGTTAAAGAAGACAATAGTTGGACCAACCATATTTAAAACAACAAAACTGCATATTTTGCAAAGAAAATAATAATGCCATATACATATATTGCCATAATATATTGAATTAAATGGTTAAAAAAGATAATAGAAATAGAGTTATTATGCTTTTTTTAAAGCAGAAAATAATTTGCATATTGAAAAGTCTATAAATACAAAATAAATGACAGACATCCTAACCACGCAACTGTCAACTTTAGTACTTAATAACTTCTTTTCTAATTGAGAGCGACAATTTTAACTTATAGATTTATGTTTTACGCACCAAAATACACAAAATTGTGAAGTTTCAGCCAAATCGATGAGAAAGCCCCTCTCCTTCATAATTATCTTTTTTTCGCAAAAGTAAATTTCGTGGTATCTTTAATTAAATTTGCACTGATATTGTCAAATCAGAGAGATTTGTATAAAATCAAAATACATATCTTTTTTTTGTAAGATATTTAAATAAAAATTATCAGAAATACATCTCCTAATGCAGACAATTATATTATTCTTTTCTAGCAATTCTTCTAGTATCTAATGTTAATAAATAGTAATATTTTGTAAGCAAGTTTCTACCGTCTTTGAAGATACGTGTGCAGAAGTAAAGCCACCACAAGCAAGGAAGACAAAGAGTTTTTAGCAGCTTCGACAGTCTTGACGTTGAAAGCTCAATTTGGCTTCAGAGATCAAGAAGTCTCATAAATAACTATTATCAATTATTCTTGCGTCTATAATTTTTACATTGTGTTATAATAAATAATAATTATGCAAATACTTTTGGAGTAAATTATAAATTAAGTATGCTGTGAATACACATGGTTTGCTATTTGGACATTTCGTAGTTTGAACATAACAATTTATGGTTATCGATTATCGAATACATCTGTTCGTTCAATTATACATTTCTTTCGACTTTTTGCAATTAAAACGAAATGAGTGTGTAAGCAAGTTTTGAAGAGAAAAGAGATGAAGAAAATAAAGTGCAAAAATATTAAAAACTAACAGATTTTTAATATATTTAAAAATATGTTTAAAAATAAATTATATAACTAATAATGTTTAAATTTGAGTAAAAATAATGTAATAAATAATATATAAGAAAGTAAATTAAATCAATTATTATTAATCAAGAAGCGCTATTTTTGTTCCTTTTTCCTAAAAAAATTGTTTGAACATTAAACTATAATTAATAATTTCTATTAAGCAAAAATATTTCAGTAAAAAGGCAATCATGAAGCGTAGCTACTTGAATAACTGGATATTTGAATACTTAATTATTAGCAAATGTGTACCAAATTGTATTCGGATATTAATTATTTCCGAGTATTAACTTGAATAAATATCCGAGTAATCAAATATTACTCGCGGTGAGTGCAAGAATATTTCGATGAATAGATATTTAGATAATTAAGTTAATTATCCGATTTATCGCTAGTTTTATTTTAAAGGACACGTTCCTTTCTCGACGGCGGGAAAATTCGTATTTATAGCTTGGTAGACCTGATTGCGATATCGTGTCGATACATATATCGACCCTACTTACAAACTTATAACTTTTGCCATTTACTCTTTTTTTTAATACAAATATTTCGCATTATCGGTTAAGGATATTCTAATTCTCTGCACCTAAACCCATATCTTTTTTCTTTTCAAGTACGTTACACGACTATATTATCCCTAATCGAATAGAATCGAACGGAATAGAGACTAGCTCTCGTTCCATTTCAGCCTTGACAAAGCAACACGTTATTTCGCACAGCTGCCACGGGATGTCGAAGGAGGGGAGGTGAATTTCTTACACGTGCCGCGGTGGTGGCCAGGCCAGTCGTTCGCCAACCGTGACAAAACGAGCGTGCGTGCTCCGGAGTCCGCCTGGCTCCGCCTGGCCTACGAGCGCACGTAGGTGCACGCCACTTGCGGCGTTCGCCGCTCGCGCACAATAGCGATATACACCGCGTGGTAGGGAGGGTGGGACAAGTGTCTCAGGCCGCTCAGGCGGCGAACACAGAAAGGGGAAAGCGGAAAGATGGCGATGGCGCATCGGTATTACGTGCCGCAGTAGTGATGCAGTGCGAGCGAGTGCCGCCGTCGTCGTTTGCTCCGATCGTACGTACGCGCGCGATCGCTCGCTGAGCGGAGCGCGGGCCAAATGACATGGGAATTTGCAGCAGAAGGCACTTCCTACTGACGATATGCAGCCTACAGCTAGTGAGTGCGCACGGATGCGTTAGCCAGCTTTCGTTCTGCCGCAATGTATCTCGCTATAAATTGCCTACATATATTGCACGTATATGTATATGTGCGCGACTTTATCCGCGACAGATTGTGTCGCGTATATTATCTTTTCCTGTTTCTCTCTGCCGAGTCTCCGCGATCGTGATGTGATATTGGCGTTAGTCACGCTGCTTTGTGAGAGCGGACGCGCACTCGCGCAGCGTCCATTGGGAGAGCCGCGGAAGAGCCGTTACCACGTTTTTTTCCCTTATCGTCGATTCAGGGATTATTTATCGTGTCGTTTTATCGTATCGACCCGGGTCCGCGGGCTTATCTCGAGGAACTCCCTAAAAAGGGAGCCTTATTGCGATTTCGTTACATCATTTCATGGACGTCACTCTCCGATAATATTGGAGCATTTTTTTTTACGTGTTTTAGCATGCTACGAGTGACTTGCTTTTTGTGTCAGAAGTGTAAGAAAGTAATTGTAATGCAAAATTAATGAGCGTTCTCTCAGATTTCTTCTTTGGAATGTTTGAAGGATTTCTCCGTTGGAATGCTGTAAAATCAAATTTCAATATCTAAATGTAATGATTAATGCATGAAAATTCTGTATGTATATAGAAACCAACAAGTTAAAAACGTGTAGAAAATAAATTTTTGTTTAACAAATTTTTTAAAATACTTATAAATATCTTATATTTGTATTCTTTTCGTCATTTTTTCATTGACAAACATTTATGCTTTGTATTTTATTGTAAGACTGCTTACCAATTTTTATTGAATTTTATTGATGAAACAATAATCTAAAATAAATCTTTTGAAAGAATTTAATAGTAAGTTAAAAGTTTTGGACAATCTTTTGTGTAGCTATGTAAGCGCCATGCGTCAAATGCTATGACTCAGAATGACTAATTAACCGAGTATTTAGAACATAGGGCAATTGTCGTAGATTAAGAACGCTCAGAAGGAATCAGTAGAAATTGAGTTATTCGTCACTTATCACTTTATATTACGCTCTATGTTGGACGCTTGTGCGTTGTGTAGTTAATTTATTTTATTTCTACTTTCAGATTACCACCATAGAACGTCAAGTCTTCGACTTTTTGGGGTTTATGTGGGCCCCGATACTGGTCAACTTCTTCAACATTATCTTCGTAATTCTAGGATTCTTTGGGGCCTTTCAATATAGACCTAAATATATCATATCGGTGAGTAATTATTCTTGATAGCCACGTAAGTAAATAGAAAAAGATTTTCATAAATATTGAGGTGAGAATAATCTACATATATTTTATCATGTAAAAGTTTATATTCATCGAAATAGACGTATCTCTTCTTTATATTTATATTAATTGTCAAATTTATTACTTGTCTCTATATTAAAGTAACTGCGATTCTTGTTTTAGTATTGTATATGGAATACATTATGGCTAGGATGGAACATATTTATCATATGCTTTTACCTCAATGTAGGGATACTGGACAAAGTAAGTATCACAGACACTTATGTTATACGATACAATGTGAGTTATCGCGTACGTATAGCTGACATAACATTGCACTATTATTTTTTAGGATAGCGATGTACTTAACCTCGGTACTGGTAGTTTTTCATGGTGGTACGTGAACGGGCCAGGTTGCAAAGCTGTTTACGACGTGACGGAACCGGAGCTTTTTCGACCCGCGCGACCCACTAATGTAACAGACTGCGTGCTAGATTACGAAGTGATAGAAACTTTACACGCTACGACGCAATGTATTCTAGGTGTAAGTGAAGGGTCAATTCTCACGTAATGCATTATTATAATAACTGTGTAGATTTTGCTATTGTGATATTGTTATGCGCGTATTAGTTCCAAAATTCAGCAAATTCATATGTTTCAGTTTATGGCGATTGTCGGCGGAATTTGTCTCAGTAAAGTGTTCCTTGAGGAAGATGATAGCTGTGAGTATATTTCGAAATCGTATTTTAAGAATTTAAATAATTTTATAATTTATATTCTGAATTACAAGGGAAATTTTAAAAGAAAAGAATTTTACATTTTTTTTGAAGAAAATAATTTTATTATTGCATTGAAAATAATTTCTATGTATATTCTTTATTTGTATTAGTCTTTTATGAATTTTCGTTGACGAATTTTGCCTTGCAATTAAAATATCGGATTAATAAGCGAATTATTTTAAAAAGTAATTAATATAATCTTAAAATACACAGTAATAATATATGAGCAATTACTGCTTTTTTCTTTCTTTCTTTAATGTTTGAACTTTAAAGTTTATTATCTCTTACAGAAGAAAAAATTAAGATGTACTAATATGAGTTGAATTGTAATTATTATAAGCTATAGTTTGCACGGCAACGTTATTTTACTTTTGAAACTTTCCTTGTGTATCAAAATGCATTCAAGAATATTTAAAAATATTATATTTTTGATTTCAATAAAGTTGGATGCATTATAATATTTCAAAAAATACTAGTGGTACGATAATATTCGCTTGAAGTAAGAATTAATAATCTTTCACACTTTACTGGCTTGCGGTTTATGATAAGCAATTGGGGGAAAAGGTTGTGGTTATTATTAGCAGCATTCGGTAAGGAGAAGAAATGGAGGCCAAATATTATTCTATTATGTTGAGAAATGTTAAAAGTGACAAGCCATCATATTTTTAATTATTTTTTATAATTTATACGATTATTGTTAATTTAAACATTCCAGTGATAATTAGATAATTATAAAAAACATAAATGAGATTAATTATCCATTTTTTTTTCTATGTAAACTGAGTATATTTTGGAAAACGCAAAAGCTATGTTAGTCTTAAACAACCGCTAGATTTTATTACATGTTTTCGTTATATTATATTCCGAATACATAATTGCATAGTAAGATATACTTTTTTGCATTAAACTGTTCAGGAGTTTATCACCGCTAGTAGAAGTACATTTTAAAAATATCAATTAGTAATGAGAAATTAGATAAATCTTTGATAAGATTATTGATATTCTTGGTAATCACTAATTATGTTTAAGTACACGCGATTATTTATTATATTGCTTGAAAAGAGGGTTATCGGTTACAGTTGATTTCATTGGTGGATTTGATCCTCCATTTTGGTAAGTCCGCTTAATCACGTTCATCAATTGCACGCCATATATACATATTTGTCTATCTTTTGGCACGATTAAATAATTTTTCATAGTATAATCATGAAGCTATAGCGTATAAATTCAGTTTTCAATATGTAGCGACGTAAAACTTTTTGCATCTTGAGATTTGTAATTTGTATCTGTTGTTATTATTATTGTTATCATTACACGATAACTGCTCAAAGCGTTTCTTTACCTTCGCATGAACGGAATGGTGTTGTGTCTTAATACAGTATACGGTATGATTTTCACTTTCTTCAGTCAAGAATGTTACAAATACGATTGCGAAGGCGCAGCAAAATTAAGCAGACTATGCCATGTAATAGGCACGAAATGTTACAATCAAGAATTTTGAGATAGGACACTTTTTCTTCGTAAACACTTTATGGGGAGAACAATTTGGTAACATAACGATATCTTCGGCGTTACACTTGTCGCGTATTCACTTGGTCGATCGATTCGTTAAAACGCACCGCTTATCCTCGGCTCGTCGTCAGCGGACCTCATCTAATGCGATGGATTCTTGAATGATATTTCAGTTGACTTTGTCGGAGGCGATGACTTCGGGTTGGCAGGCCACACGCCGTTGCATCCTATGTACGTTAGCTACTCGGCTCTTCCACCACCCGCCTACTCCCTCAAAAATTCCGCTCAGAACAATTACCCGACCGGCACAGCTAGCTCCCACCAATCTGCCTATCGCGAGTCGAGTTTCCCAAAGCGCGGCGGCGAGAAGCTGCTGGGCGGCGGCGGCGGCGGTTGCTCCGCGCGCGGCAAGGCGATCAACGCCGTCGGTCCCAAGAGCGACACCGTCCGTAGTAACAGCAGTCGCTCGTCCAGCCGCGATTTTCAGAACCTAGACTATTCGGTCGACTACCTGAACCCGGTGGACCATTTGCAGCGGCCGGTGTCGCCCGCGTACGACGAGTACGACTCGTTGGACAGCGCCGTTAAGCTGCGATATCAGAAAAACCGGCTGTACTATCCGCACTCGGCCAAGTACAGCCCGGTCGCGCGTATCAAGTGCCGTCAGGTCGCGGCGGCGGCGGCGAAGCAGGCCAGGAATCCTCCCGTCAGACCCCGCGTCTTCATCGATCACGTGCGCGACCAGCCGCTGAGGTCGTTTTACTCCGATCCGAGATTGGCCGTTGATCAAGCGGCGAGCGAGCGCGACCGGTCGTCTTCTCAGTCGAAACGAGACAGCCGGCCGTTGTCCCTGCACGCGAATAACTTCTGAAACGGAGGACCTTCCCTCTTTTTTTATATCCAGTATTTAGGCTACTGGCCTAAAGGTACTTGTATTAAAATTGATGGCACTCTCTTCGAACACGATCGGCAGATAACATCGCAAGTCCCTGTCTTCTGCTCTCTTATAGCGAGAAGAGTAACGAAAAAGTTAGCTTAACTGCAAAACTTCTATACTACCGCGTATGGCGTCCACTCGTGCGGTACGTGTAACATTATAATTCCTATACTTGCCAAATAGAGCAATTAGCGTAGATAGCCCTTAGATGCCTTCCCCTTTATCAGTTTTCATCGAACTAAATTGCGAGTTGTGTGTTTCTATAATAACATTACTGCATAATATTTATTTATTGACAGTGTTCTTCGTACTTTGCATCGAATCGACTGAAACGTCGAACTGTGTGTGTTCAATAGCGTTTGCTCGTTCGTACGAGCGATCAATGCAGTGTGACTTACCTACTAATTCATAAATGTTGCATATCTACATGTGGGATGACTCGGAATTACCCTCCGCTCTCTTCACTGCTTAATACAAACAAATAAATGATTCAATTAAGACACCAATGTGCTGTAACGGTGCAAGATAAGAATAATTTTGGACTAAACTGTTATCTCTGGCTGCCACCTTAATGCCGATAAGATTAATGGGGAGTATAAAAAGCCAGAAAAAAGAGTTTCTAATTTATACACATTTATTTGTACAGAAAGAGTTAAGAGGAGTGGACGATAAACGTGAGTCATCTTGTACATGATTCACTTACACGTACTGCTCATGCTCTACGCATAAATTTGGTATATTTACTGTGATATGTATAGAAACTGTATTTAAGGTCACGCGGAATATTTATCGTTTTATAAGTGTACGAGAGATTTTTGATTAGCGATACCTTGACAATTGTATGCATTGGGAGACCTTGACGCACGCTACGTAGAGAAAAATGTTGGTAAGACACAGCATGACCGGAACGTATTACTTAGGTGTGAAATTATACCTACAGCTTTATCAGTTTCTTTTAAGTTTATGTGAGAAACCTTTTTGACATTTGACGGAAACCACACATTTTGTGTTTTGCAATAGTATTATTTCTAGATTCTCTCTACGTCGAGATTATATAATAAATTTCTACAGAACTCTGTCGTATGCTACATGGATGGATAGAGGCTTTAAGTTGGTACTCTGAAACGACTAGACTGCATTTAATTAGTTCATTTTATAGCTCGGGTTTTATGGGTATGATCCGGTGCTATGAAGAGTTTTTCTTTTATTGTAAGATATTTAAATGAACTTTTAAACAAGGGAGCGCGCATGACACGATTTCCCTTCGTTTAGTAGTGCATGTAGTAGTTGTGATTTTCTTCCCTTTTTTTTTGTATTTTCAATTTAGCAGACTGCAAGTACTTTTAATCCCCGAAAGCCTTCATATATTCGTTTTCGTAGAAAATATCTCAATGTATAGATTAAATTTCCCTGTTATGTACTAGTACATTTAATCGAGATTTCTTTACGCATAAAATTTCAGATATTTTTTTTGGCAATATACGTTCATAAAAAATCTTATCCGTTTTGTGGCGTTTCACATGTGAATGACTGATTTTTTTTTGCGTTATATTAAAATTTAATGAGAAATCTGAAGTGACATCACAAACGAAAAATATATATTTAGCAGATTTTATTAGCTTTTGATGTAAAAAGTAGCTAGTACGTAGCTAAATATGCCAATTACAAAGAAAAGACTGCTAAGAGAGAAATAGATATAATTATATCTTGAACTTTAATACGAGAAAAGAATAATGATTATTATATATTTACATAAATTAGATATATTTTTTAGAGTAGTACGAATACGTTACATGCCACAGATCGTTATCTTTGATTAGTTACATATATGATTTCAAATGTATGTACGATATCTTATTTATAGAGATATGATGATAGAGATGAAAATTATATTAATTATGTAATATTGTACATATTGTAGTATTTACGTGAAGAAATTAGACAATGAGAAAATTTTGTTATTAGATACAGAATATTACTATTCCTTTATATTTGGATGGCAAATTTATTTATTAAATGTCAAATGTTATTATTTCTTTATATTTGGTTTAGATAAATAATATTTCTGAAGAGAGTCGCAGTAAAGTGAAACCTCGAATACAACGCAGAATTTTCTTTTGTGTCACACTTCAGATTTAATATTTCTAATCAAGTATAGTCTCTATCGAGCATCTCTTTCAAGTTTGTACAGAATATTTATATTTTTTTAAGGTTGTTATAATGAGTTTTGTATTTAACCACTGTATCACGTTATTTACTTTGGTGCAGTTAATTGGGAACAATAAATACGCAATGTCGCTATTCGCTTGCTTTTTTATTTATTAACCCTTCACTCTTCTTTCTTTTCCTTTTTCTAACAATTTCCTACTGTGCGGTTTTCTGGGGAACCTTTTTTCGTTTATTTTTTCTACATTTCTTTGTTATTAAATTTTTGTTTCTGATGAGTGTTTAGCATCTTTCAGAAATTGTTGAGATACCTCAATGCAATTATTACTTTTTTACAGGAGAATTATTTTGATTAGAGAATTCATCATTATCAATACATTTATTTACTGAAAAGATAGGAAGCAAATACGTTTATGAAAATATTTAGTTAGTAGTCCTAAAATTATTATTTAAAATAATTTAAAGCAAAATGAACGAGACTTTTAACAATAGAAAGAAACTAGAATAAACAGGATTGTTATGGATCGTCCTAACGAAATAATGAATTTCGTTTTTCTTATATTTAACATCGTTTGATCATCAATCACTCGATCATTGTGAGTGAACAGACAAAAAAGGAGTCAGGTTGACCGTACCGCAGAATCTGATTGTCTCTTTCTCTCTTTGTTTCCTCGACAGTACGAACTAAACGAAAGAAGAAGCAGCCGCGGCCGTTGTACAGCATCGAGTACTCGCAGCCCGAGCCGCCGGTGCAGGATGACAGCAGCGTGTCGCCGAAGCCGATGACGCCGCGCCGAGTGAAGCGACGTTCCGTGATCTCGCGGGACGGCACACGGCGATCCAGCACGCGGCGCAGCTCGGTGCGCCAGTCGCGCCGCAAGAACCCGGTGAACCGTATCATGGACCACCAAGAGAGCCTGTACGCGAACACGGTCACCCCCTGCATCAGCAACCTGACGAACCAGAACGTCAGCTCGCTGTCGCAGGGCACGCTCAACTACGACCGGATCGCGGTCGGCTGGGACCGCGGCGAGCGGAACGCCGCCGAGCGGAACTGGCAGCCGGAGGCGGTGAACATGGCGGTGTCGTCGCCGACCCTGTGGCCGCCGGCTGGGACCCAGGACGCCTCGAACGCCTCGTCCAGCTTCCCGGTCGGTCAGAGCCCGCCCGCTGGTTGGGAGCAGCATCCGACCACCAGTTCCACCCGCAATCTCACCGACAACTGGCAAGCGTCGCCCGGCGAGGTGAATCCGATGCAGTGGCAGGGTCAGAGCAACCCCACGTTCCAGCAGACCAGCACGCAGAGCCTGAATGGCGAGGACATGGAGGAACTGTACAGCAATCGGCCGGCCAGCGCTAGATCCAGCTACAGCAATTACCACGGCGTCAGGGCGACGCCGCAGGTGCCTAATCGCACCGACGTTGTCAGGCAGAGCCAGCGACAGTTCGTCCTCAGTGGACCGCCCGCTTATCAGGACACGGTGATCTGACGGTGATGTAGCGACTCGGGGGAGTCTCAGGTACACGCCTCGCGTTGAAGACGATATGTCGGGATAATAAATTGCAAGCGATAAAATTGGCCTTATACAATTATATCTGCCATTTATCAGATACAGTAAGTGAGATAACTGATCGTAGGTAAAATGAGTAGTAACGTTCATTTTTTGCGAATGAAAATGGCACTATTTTTGATAGCGCTAGTCGCGCACGCGACGCCTTCGATTCGATAGAAAGCGAAAATAATGAAGACTTAAAGAAATCGCAGCAATATAGGTACTCTCTAAATCTCATAGAGTGGGTTTGCCATTAACATATTAGAGTGATTGCGATAGTCACTCCGAAAGAGAGAGAGATAATTTGTCACTCTAATTTGAGTAAATGCGGGCACTTATAAAGAGTAAATTTTTCACTTAAATTTTTAGAGCAGCTACTCCACCGGAGTGATACAATATCACTCTAAAACTCTAAAGCTATAGTGAATCACTAAAAGTGATTGATAAGTGACTTTAACAGAGTGAAATTTTCCACTTGAAATTGTAAAGATATAATTTACTCTTATGGACATCAATCTACTGCACTCGAAAAGAGTGCTTTTTCACTCAAATGGAGTACGATTTTACTCCAGAGCACAATTTCACTCTTTCTCAGAGTAACAAATCACCCGAAGTGTACAGGCTCAATTTTCACTTTTTGTTACACTTTTGCCTTTTACTCGTCTTGAATGATATTTCACTCTTTGACTTTTAGAGAGTGAGAGTGAATTTTACACTCTAATTTTTAGAGCAGGTACTCCACCGGATTTATACAATTTCACTCTAAAGCGCCATATAGAATCATGCGAGTTACTAAAAGTCGACTGATAAGTGACTTTAAAAGTGACATGATTCACTCTTATGGACATTAATCTACTGCACTCGAAAAGAGTGCCCTTTCACTCAAACGGAGTGCGATTTTACTTCAACTTACAGAGCGCAATTTTACTCTTTCTTGGAGTGACAAATCACTCGAAGTGTACAGGCTCAATTTTCATTTTTCGTTACACTTGCATCTCACTCGTTTTGAGTGACATTTCACTCTTTGACTTTTAGAGAGTAAAATGTATTATTTTCCCGTCGTCGGTATTTCAAGTAATAATTGTAATAATTTCAAACAATTGTTTTAACTATCTCAATAATTGTATCACAGTTAAAGTGATTGTTTGATAGTGTCTAGAACTTTTATGATGGAACATCGCGATTTCGTCGATCTTACAATTAGATAGAGCTTTACTCGATGCGGATCGATGCGACAGATCTCTACTAGTGTTGCATCGCGTTGTACTATAATAACGTCTGTAAGCGATCTTACTTAAAGACTCGAAGAGCGGTTATTCGCTCTCTCTGGTCGTTTCGCAATATTATTTTAGAGGTATCCAAGTGATTCGCGTTATTATGATTTGCTGATTTAATATAGTAGACGACGGTCGACGGTGAATCCGTATACAGTCGACGTGATATGAGATAATCTTGAAAACGGCGCAAGAGTTAACTCTTAGATATAATCGTTAAGTTGACTCAACGCACAGATCTTGCAATGTACATTAGAACTTACGCCACTTTCAAGGTAGACAATGAAGATTGCCTTCACTCTCTCAGGATTGATCTATCTGACTGATGTGTGTGGAATTAGTGTACTTAAGATACAGAAGTTATAAAACAGATCAAAATCCTAAGAGCGTTAGAGTAAAACGCGACATGCTCCCATTCATTTTTCTTCTCGTTGTTAAAAGGTTTCTTAGGAGCTTTACACTTTATCATCCTCATCCTATTTATATCATAGAACTAAGGATCCTCTTGTTCTACGCATAAAATCAAAAACTCATCGTATTATCTGTAAATATAGATTTATAATCACAATCACGCTTGAAAGCGTATTTTATCGACAACATTATACAATCAATTTTATTTATAATCCTTCTTAAATACGATCAACGGCTTACGCTATTTTTGACACTTTATGGCAATACGGAATCAAAAGATGTTCACCTTTTTGAAATTTATGATCTTTTCGCGATCAACTTTTTATACAATTTGTATACAACTTGTTTTTATTTGAACATTTATATGTATGCTCGAGCGTATACAATTATTCGACAGTCTTCCAAAACTGATAGACGATAAAAATTTTGATGCGATTTATCTTTGTATGCATTAATGACAAATAGTAAACTTATAGAATAATAATGACGTACAATATTATATCGCGTGCAATACTACGCGTTTGCAATACAATATCAGTGCACTGTCTCTCTTACAATGTTCTAATTATTTACAATATTAGAATTATAATCTTTGTATACGCTGAGAAATTGAAACTGACGCGTCTAAGCTAATTCTATATAAGTCATACATGTGTTATTATGCTCGGAATACTCTAATTTGTAGGATTTTGTTGGAATTTGGACTTTTTCAAAGTGCCAAAAGTTATTTCAGTAACAAAATTTCAACTTATTTTTACCCAATGTTATAAAAGGATGATGATTGTCCAAAAATTGATCACAATTTTCGTATATTATTCGTCAATCAAAAGAAAATTTACAAAAAACGTTTTTTCCATTTATTAATTAATTATGTATGTAATTATTACATACAATTTTTTCATTGCTTATATTTTTCACGGTAAATGTTAGCTCGTTTATAAATGCGTCGAGAATTAGGGAGGAGATAGAAACCAAAGTTTTAAATATCAATGTACGAGTAAGATCAACTTTAAAACTGTCTCACCTAGCTGTTCTGATTGTTGTACAATCTAGAATTAATTCTGAGACTCGTTAAATCAAATGAAACGTGAATTACGTTTAATTTCTTACTTATAAGAATCTCGTAGTTTTCTAATTGTATAGGTACTTACATCAACCGGACAATTATACTTACAAATGTAATAATAGCTTCACGTACACGGCAGCTATCTTATCGATTGCAAAGCACATTACAGCGCAATTATATCGGTGCACTTTGTTTTATTAAGATTCTCGCATGTCGCATTGTTTGCGTTACATATCGCATCATGCAGTTTTAAATGACGAAAATTTAGTAATAATTGTTTGGATTACGTACAGTTTATTCAGTGTAAGATATTACACTTGAGATTTACAGTTATTATACAATATATTATATTACCGTGTAACAATTGCAAGACAATAAACGATAAATGTTCATTACTCTACTTATCAATTTCAGTAATTCGTAATTAATCCTTTATCCCATGTATCCTGTCCCTTTATATATAAAATATATTTATTTTAATTGTGTTTTAACACTAGAACTATTAATAGGGTCAAAATGACTTCTTTGACATTTTAAAAATAATTATTATTTATTTTTAATATCACAGTTTCTGAAACTTTCTCTGACTTTTATTTAAATATTCAGAAAATTAATTTTATAAATTTTGCTTTTTTTTTATTTTGACTTTTAGTAAAAATAAATAGGTATAGGTTAATCTTTTTTGGGTAGTTTACTGTTAAATGATAATATTATTTATTTTATTCATGTTATGCGGTATATGGCATCATAAATATTATTTATGCTATTAAATAAAACGGCATGCCATACATACATGTGTGATGTTTGCGATGTGCAAAAATCATTTCACAAATCGCAAGCAGTCATATAAGCAGACTTTCCCCAAGAGAACGTCGACGCGTTCCGCGATTTTATTTCCCGCGGGATAATGCGTGTCAGTTATATACGCCGTGACATATTCCGGATCAGCTATATAGCGAAATTTTTTAGCATCCCTAAATCGCGCATGTCCCGCCGGCCGGTCTTCCCCGCCTTCTCTACGACCCTCGGTGCAGTAGACGCTGGTCGTCGGGACGCTGAGGGTCGTCTTTCGACGGCGACGACGTTGTCGCAGGTAAAATTGCGACAGGTGATTGTGTCAATTCGCGGACTATATCAATCAGAGAATTCATTGAGGGACTAGATCTTCGAGTCGGGGAAAATTATACCTTGAAATATGGATTAAATAGTGTAGAAACGGGCGTTTTGCGTTTTAAAGTGCGAAACTTTGGTGGACATCTTTTGGGATATCGACCAGAAAATTCGAGCCCTCAAGAAGAAAATTTCATCTGGCTAAATATTTGACGTGCGAGATACAGATTGCAAAAACATCTCGCTTTCATGTGAAGCAGTTCGATTATTTTTTTTTTATATTGTTTACGACTTTTCGAACTATCATGAATTAATTGCGTTGTTCATTAGTGTTGTTTCAAATTAGTGTTGTCGAATAAAATTAGACGAAGTTATCAGTGATGAAAACGTCGATATTAAGGGAGATGGTGATGCAAGGTGCGAGGATGCTGAAGTTCGTGAGAGGCGGTGCGAACGGGCTCAGGAAACTGTACTCCACCAACAAGGTAAGAATATCTTATGTAAAAAAAAAAAAAAAAAAAAAGGAAAGATTTAAAAGCGAGTCGTTAAACGACGGAAATTCACGAAAATTGCGACATTCATACAAACGACTTAGTAAGGGAAATATTAAACATGGCGATTACGGATTCAAGTATTACGCAATAATGGTGACTTATCTACAACTCAATGTTAACACATTTATCAACGTATTAGATCTATTCGTTACGTTGTAATTTAGATACACACTCTTAAGGTATTAAGGAAGAAAAACGACCGATTCTCGATTCAACCACGTGGGCGGTGGCAATGGCCTATATCGGTGACAGAAATAGTTTGACACATAGCTCGCGTATATGTCTATTATGTTGCGCCAACGAGACGCTCGAATTAGACTATTACACTTAATGCGTGCTTGATAATGATTAAAATTCACCGATAATTATATTAAAAGCAATATAATTAGCATGTACCACAATTATTTGACTGATCGTTTTTGCGATCATATTTTTAACAATGAGCATATTATAATATCACATGGCATATATGAAGTCTGGATTTAAATTATGTTATAGTGTATTATCTTGAAAAAATTTAATAAAAATACGTCTTGACACTTATATTATAAGAAAGCTATTTATTTATTTATCTATTCAGAATTGTCAAGCAATATTTGGATTTTATTATTAACATTTTTATCACTATAATATGGACAAGATACGAGTATGTGAAGCTTATAGTTATGTATTGATTACGTAACAAGCGGTGAGAGTGACATTCAGAGACGAGTAATCTCGTTCTTCAATCTAGTCGGGCTTTCAATTTTCACTACGCTTATGTGTGTACATACAAACCTACTGATCCGAATTAAAGTACACGTGACAGGCTTCCGCTTAGAGTACTATGATGTTGATTCATCGAAGGATCAATACAGAGCTGCCTAGCAACCAGCGATTCTTCTATGTGACCATCTCGAAATGTATAATTCAGAAACTGCTTAAAATAATTTTTTCAAATAAAGAAACTATTATAGTCTCTCTGTGATATGAATATATTTTACTATACAAACAGTTTTATTTTAAAGTCCAAAGATAAAAAAAAATACACAACTATCGAATTGAATGCACAATTTTTCTTATTATAAACTTTATATTTATTAATTTACAGGCATATTTAGAAATGTATAATTAATCCTCTTAATAAATTGCTAAAGCATCTTATTAATATAGCAATTATTAATATTTATTGTAAAAGATTAATATAATTTCTGATTGTTTTATAACTTATGTTATTAAAATATAAATAAAAATGTAGTTTCTATCAATATTAAACTAAAATAATTTTTTTAAAGTTAATATAATAAAAAAGTTTGATATGTACGTAAGGACTAAACTTTTTCAATAAATCGAATTTTCATTTAACTCTTGAATGAAACAATGCAGTCTGCGCATACATAATGCAGAATGCATAGAGCTTTGTTTAGAAAATAAAAAAACTATATTTTATTATTGTAATATTATATCATAATCTCTTAAAATAATTTTCATTTTATTAAACAAATACATTTTCACCTATTTCTTAATTATTACTTACAAACTCCAGGAATCCTTGCGTGTTTCTACGTTTTGTTGAACAATATCTCAATTGTGGCTAATATTATTTGAACAATTCGGTGTTTTATTTTATGCAATTGTGAAAATAATTACAATTTTATTTTCTACTTGTTAACGAACGGATTATCCACGATTTTACAGAAACGTGCTGCTATACCAACTTCCACGAGACTCGGAAAAGCGAATTTGGATGCCGCTTCCGGAGCTGCAGTGAAATTGGAACATCTTCAAACACGGTACGAAACATCCTAACATTGATTATTTAATTCTCAGAAAGAATTAAACAAAAAAAAATGTGGAATAGTTTTATCGAATTAATACATATTTTTACGAAGTATTTTTTTAATAATAATATTTCTTTTATACAAATAAGTAACGCAAGAATTTCTTTTGATATATCTTTTTAATCGCGTATCGCACGACGGCTTGTATAAGAAACATAAACGTAATGTAACACTGAAACGCGTAATTTGAACGCTGCGCTGGACGAATGCGTAATTGTGATAACTGGCAAACGATACCAACATATAGAAAGGCATAGTGATCGTCGTGCAATAAGTTTATCGATGCGATATCATGCACTGCAATCTATTAACCCATCGCAATTGATTAGGTCGAGCGTTGTTATTGTGTATTATTTAAGCGCGGTCAGCAACACAAGATCTCTCAGATCGTGATTTTATCTGTCGCTAAACTGAAGCAGTGGGATCTCTCGAGAACGCGAGATATGATATAGATTGTAAAATATTCTTAAAATGGTGTACTTTCTGTGGTGATATTAATTTGTGTTTCTTTCACCCGCAATTATTAAAGTCAGAACAATGGACGACTTTGAATTCAATGGTCATTGCATCGACACGATCGATGATTTCAATGAATTACCATTAAAAAAGTATCGGTAAGATTATCTTATTCTGAAGAGTATCTAATTAACATCGTTACTCGATATCCGTTAGAATCAATTAAAAATTTTAATTGATTCTAACAAATATCTAGTAACGATGTCAATTATTTAACATTAGTCCTTTTATAAAAGAATTGAATTAAGAGTTATTTAGAAGAGATAAATTGGAAAGCGATACAAAGAAATATAAAAATAAAAATATTCCTAAACTAATCCCAGATTTTGTAGAAAATCAATTCCTGATTTTGATAAAATCAAATCTTGACTACAAGATAAATATTTTCAATACTTTTTAAATAAATTCATCTGTTTTTAATGCGATTTAATTATAATTTTGTATTAAACATTATGCATTATTTAATGCTTTATTCATCATACTTAATCAAGCTTGCACCTATAAAGAATTCCAAACATAAATTCTTTTTCTGTCGAGCTGATTTTTAACATCTCAATCCTTCATCCACCGGAGCTGTCTGCTCTAGCTCTAATAAACTCTAATATACTAAGCAATTATTTGTTACCGGTTTCTGTTTGTTACAATTGTTCGTCATCGAATGCAAATTGCATGTAGCTCCTCGCTCTCAAGATGTCACCTGCTCCTGACGTAAATGATATTTTAAGGTTTATTTTTTATCATTGTGGGGGGTCGACGTCAAAACTTGTTTTCCTTTTTTCTTTTTCGAGTGTTATAAGAACCTCGGTGATGTCTGTGACGGAGTAATTTTGCAACCAGACAGCAATAAGACGTTCTTTAGATTTTGCACAAAAAAGTCTATTACATTTAACAACGTTTTGCAAACTTGTATTATGTGAAGAAAACTAAAGATCTAATCGGTGATTTTGTGGTGCGCTGCAACGCGAAATAATCACAGCGATATTTTATTAGATTGAGTTAACAAAAAACGTTTGTCTAACTAAATCTGCGAAATTAAACTTGAATTAAATAAACGTAATTTAACGCGACGTAAAAAATCGCTATTAATATCTGCGAGACTTACAAATATAATGTTTGCTGATTTTTAACAATAAAAGTATAACAGTTTACGCAGTTAAAATAAAATAGTTTTGAACTACGACAATCACTATGCCGTACATCGAGTCGGACGATTGTGATTCCAAGGCAAACTCTAATCTCCAGCTGACTAAGCTTTCCGAAGATTACGCGATTAAATCGAAAATCGCGTGTTCGATCTGGGTAGAGAAGAAAGATGATCGATCCACCCGGATGTTGGCACGCTTTCTTAGGTAACAGTCGCATTAACAATTATTATTATCATCACTAATGCAGAATCGTTTGTTTTGCTTTTCGTTACAGCGAATACAGCTTTATTCACGACAGCCATTATATGTAGTGAGTACACCATGCGCCATTAATGCGTTGCGTGATATGAATAGCTTATTAATAGCACAGTATTTATTCCGTGCCATTTTGTCGGTATAACAATTTCATTAAAGCTAACGAACGAAAAATTAAACATAAAATTACCATTTAATGAAATGTCAGGCATAATAACTTCATGTCTAATCTTTTTGTTTATTGCTTGTCGAGATAATCAATTTTATTATTCTACTTGTATTTTCAATGCATGGTGAGTTTTACTTTTACGTTTATAAACGTATATACGGTGATTTAATTAAATGGAAGATGAAATATTACATTTATTTTATAATTACTAAGTAACAGTTGTAGAATGAGTTAAATAATGATAATGTGGTAGTCATTCTAGCTATGTATGTATATGATTTTGTTATTATTGCCTATATAATTAAAATTATAGAAAAATAGTTGTGAGAAAAATATCTGTTGACTGTATTAGTATATTGTTCACAAACGCGTTCATTCGCTTTATATCATTTAACATTATATTTTTAATGTTTTACAGCACTCGAGATCAAGATCAAGCAACGAACGCCGAAGATGTTTTATTTGACATGTTCAAGAACGAGGAGACCGGTCTTGTATCAGTCGCGGAATTTCTAGCTGTATGTAAGACGGAACAACATCCTATTTTCATAAAGAAATAAATTCGTGAAGTAGTTGTATAACAGAAATTAATATTTATTAATTTATTTAAGGCTTTAAGGATAACTGGCTTACGGAAGAATGATCCTCGACTTCAGGAACTTACTGACAATCTGAAAAAAGAGCACGCCAAGAATAACGATCGCACTAAAGCTATATCGCACGAAACGCAGAAGCTAGATAGAGAACAATTCAGAAGGTGAGTCTACGATCTCAAAAAACAACTCATATATGCATGTATTTTAAATAGATGCGAAATATTGCATTACTTTAATACTTCTAGATATTCTTCATAACGTGAACTTTAATATAATTTTATACGTATATAATGTTTAAATATTTGCAAATTTTAATTTAACTTTTAAATATATTTCTTCCTGAATTTAATGTAATATTCAAATGTTGAAAAAAGCCAAGTTTGTAAATATCTACGATAAGAAAACGTCTTTAATGCGTCGCTGTTTCCTCTTTCAGGATCATAAATCCCAATATCGTCTTGATCTCGCGAGCGTTCAGGCATCAGTTCATAATTCCCGACTGGTCAGGTTTCACAAAGCACATCGAGGATTTTTATTGGAAATGCAAAACGAACACCGAAGGCAAGGTCGCCTCCTATATACCGCAGTTAGCCAAGATGAATCCGGAATATTGGGGCGTATCCGTGTGCACCATTGACGGCCAGCGATTCAGCATTGGAGATACCTCAATACCGTTCACCCTTCAAAGCTGCAGTAAACCTTTGACCTATGCGATAGCCTTAGAGAGGCTGGGTAACGAAGTGGTGCATCAGTACGTTGGTCAAGAGCCGTCCGGTAGAAATTTCAACGAGCTCGTACTAGATTATAATAGTATGTACCATTTGGTCGAAAAAATGATACAATTTGAATAACAGTAAAAAATCAATTAATAAATTTGGTATTTAAGTTATTTTAAATTTAATTGAAAATTAAGGAAAAAATGACAAAGTGTGAAGTGCTTTATTATTATTATTTTTATTTTGACTTATACGATCAATTTGTGATACAAATGGATATATTTTTAGAGAAGCCGCACAATCCTATGATCAACGCCGGCGCGATATTGATTTGCTCGCTTCTGAAAACGTTAGTCAAGCCGGAAATGGGCCTGGCCGAGAAATTCGACTTCACGATGAATTGTTTCAAAAGACTGGCCGGTGGTGAGAATCTCGGGTTTAACAACGCCGTCTTTTTGTCAGAGCGAGAGGCGGCCGATCGAAATTACGCTTTAGGATTTTACATGAGGGAGCACAAATGCTATCCGGAAAAGACGAATCTGCAGGAAGTTATGGATTTCTATTTCCAGGTAGATATTTCTTTCTTATGTAGTCATTGAAATAAGTTAAATAAAGCATTACGGACTCATTTTTAATTATTAGGAACAAAAGTTAAAGTAAAATAAAAATTTATGAATGTACGCTAAATATAGTTTTCGATATCTTTTTACTGAATAAACACGAGTCTGTTTTAGTTTAATTCGTGGTACATCTTTTAATTTTCATTTTGTCCACGATACTGAGGAACCAGACTAAACGCCTCTATTTCTATTTTGGGTATTCGTGCGTATGTAACGTTCTGACGATAAATTTTGTTTTTACTGGCAAGTGCTGCGCTATGGAAGCAAATTGCGAGACGATGTCGATAATGGCAGCCACATTAGCGAACGGCGGCATTTGCCCGATTACCGAGGAGAAGGTCCTAAAACCGGACAGCGTCCGCGATGTCTTGAGTCTTATGCACAGCTGCGGCATGTACGACTATAGCGGACAATTTGCGTTCAAAGTGAGTTGACAAAAGAAAAATGCACCGTGTAATATCTTCGGAAATCAAAATAATAAATGGTTTAAAGAACACAAGAAATTAAAAGGCTCAACAGACTTTTCACGAACCATAACTAGCAACTGTTTAGCATAAAAATTTTTTACTGCGTTGCTTTACTGCGTAAATATGTTAGTTGACATGATACGTAATCTGGTTTGGATAATAATTTATTTACTGTACGTATGATGCCAATATTGACGTAAAGCTTTGATGATAATCGATGCTTTACATTTTATTGTATGTTATATTTTATTCTAGGTTGGCATACCGGCCAAGTCCGGCGTGTCGGGAAGCCTTCTCGTGGTAATTCCAAACGTCATGGGAATTTGCACGTGGTCACCACCCTTGGATCCGCTCGGCAATTCCTGTCGCGGTGTGCAGTTCTGCGAGGAGCTCGTGCGCGAATTTAACTTCCACAGGTGACGATACAGTTAATTAATAATCAAATTGTTTACCTAAAAAACATTCCTTGTAATTTACATTATAGTCGGACATAGACGTCATCGAAACTGAAATTCAACTATTTTTCTTCGCCCTATCTTTCTTGTGACGTTATTAGGTAAACTTATTTCATAATATGACAACAGGTACGATAATCTGAAGCACGCGACGAATAAGAGAGATCCTAGACGGCACAAATACGAAACGAAAGGCCTCTCGATCGTTAATCTTCTGTTCAGCGCTGCCAGTGGTGACGTCACAGCGATGAGAAGGTGAGTTACTCTTTTAAGAACCTGTTTAATAAAAATAAATGCGCGAACCTGTGTTGCGCGTTTTTTTAAATCATATAATATTTCTGTACATGAGAAAATTTGCACCAGTGATGAAATTTAAGGGAGGCAAAGAAGTATTAAAAGATTACATATTAGTTATATTAGTTTTGATTGTTATTAATAATTTCAGACACCGATTGAGTGGGATGGATATGACACTGTCGGATTACGATGGCAGAACCGCGTTGCACTTGGCCGCTAGCGAAGGTCATCTAGATTGCATCGAGTTTCTGATCGAGCATTGCGGGGTCCCACATGATCCCAAGGACAGGTACAACTTGAGCACTGCTTCAAGATCCAGTTATAATGATTATTTTACGAATTGAGTATAATCCTTGGTATAATCTGACAACGCATTTTTCGCTATTATTACGAATAATTAATCTATTATAATTGTTTTAAAGCACACTTTTTACGTACGGAATAAGAAAATACATTCTCTTTTTCTAATCTTTATTTGTAAATTATTTAATACATTATTCAAAGTTAATGTTTTCTAAATTAGAATTTAATTTTTTTCTATAATTCTTTTTTACAATTTTTTTAATGATTAATATTTTTTCTTTATGCTAGAATTAATCGTTTTCATGTGTTTCCAATAGCTCTTACCTTTACATGCAATTGAATTTAAAAACATATCGTGTTTTTAGATGGGGTAAACGACCAGTCGACGAAGCCGAGACTTTCGGGCACGTGCAGGTGGTGGAGTATCTGAACAACTACGCTCTCGTCCGTAAGACCGAATTAGAGAACAAACAGAACGAGTGTATCGATGAGGTTAAACCGGAAACGGCGGTGCAGTCGCCGTGAGCAGTAAGCGATGACGAATTTATACGGAACTGGAGTGAGTCGAGGAACCGAAAGTGAGAGGGTGAGAACAAGGACTTACATGAAAGCTGTCGAGTGGAGGAAGAAACGAGACGACGTATTGATCGTAGTAGTAACAGCAGAACGAGGTCGCAAGAAAATATGTTTTTATTCTATGTAACTAGAGTATTTTTCAATATTATATTATTTGAATGGTATAGCACATATATAAAATATACAGAATTATTTCATAACTATTTATATAGTAGCTAATCGCAATTAGTGAATGCGTTTTTGAACATATTTTTTATTTATCAACTTTAATGCGAAAGAATTTTTACATCAGCCTTAAACGGACAATAACGGGGAACAATAATTCTATCAGTTTTTGAACGCGTGACCTCGTTCTATTTACGCGCGATAGATTCGAGTTATCTCAGCATTGAGCAGCATACTCAGATTAAGAATAACTGTGATTAATATTACGTATGCGTCTTTTTTCCATGATTTAGTTTATTAAAAGCCCGTGAGAAGTTCGTTATTAATTTATATGTTACTTCTACCTCGTATTCTTCACTATCGTATTCCTCGCTATTATATATATATAGGCTGCGTTCGGTTTGGGCGCTCACGCGCTGTAAGCATCGCTCTATCTTCGTTTGATATTCGATGTGCAACAAAGATAGAATGATGCTTATAGCGCGTGAGCGCCCAAACCGAACGCAGCCCTATTCACTCTTTAAGATACACTTCGATATCTTTTCATGCTTTTGAATGTAAATGCGAGAGAAACTTCCAATTTACATATCAGATCAATAAAAGTACAAACCAAGTGCTATCCGATTCTTAAGTTTGAAATATTCTGTCTTCATGTTTGACAGAATATTCGGTAATTTAGTTAACAGGAGATAACATGCCTTAATTACTTCACAATTTTGAATAATTTGAGCTATTTTTGAAAATTTTTTAATTATATTATTTATTATATTTAATAAGGCATAAATTCTTTTGTCTTTTATCGACACAAATCTACCTTAAAAACGAGGCAAAAAAGGTGGCTATTTCGGGAATAAATTTTTAAAATTAATTTGTTCAATAATAAACTATTTCGCCCGACAGCAAAATACATTAACGTAAAAAAATTACTAACGTTGTAAAATAAGAGTCAATTTAATGAATTGAAAATTTTAAATAAGCATAGACTATTTAATACGTATAAATTGAGGTTGTAAGAGACATTAAATATTTCCGTTTTTTTATTTTCTAATTTCTTTTTCTTTCTCTCACATATAAAACTATTTTAGTATAAATAATATAAAAATGATGATTTTATAAAATTGAAGATATTGACAAATCGTCGTATTGTCTTGACACAGTGGCGCTTATTATTATTCCTCTATTTAATTCTGGAAGTAGTAATTTATTTTTCTAATACAATGGCGCATAAATACGCGGATAACGAGCCAATCGGGAAATACAGATGTTATCTCGCGTGGAAATTCTTCGTAACAAATCGCGCGTGAATCGTGCGTTAAACATATCTTTCTGAATATACTTTCCGTGATGTTTTAGAGATTCTTTGAAGATATGGAATGTATATCCGTCTTAGAGAGGAATATTTACTATTTCGCAAGCGTGAGATAAACTTTTAAAAAAGTATTACTTAATGTGATATCTTAATAGAGAGACATATTTTATTTTAACAACGTCCCTCTTTACTTCATTATGTTCTTTAATAACGTAATATTATTAAAGTTAGTTAATGTTTTTTAAAAAAGTTTACGTCTGTATTAAAAATTAGTTACCTTTTGATTGTTTTTATTTATTGTTTGGAAAAGGGCAGGTATATATATAAATAATCTGTGCAGATAATTTTTATGTCATTCATAATTAATTAAAGAATTAGGCATTTACGTGAGAGACGGAATGTTACTGTAATCTCTATCTCTTCCGTCTATAATATCATCTACTATAATGTATAGAATAATATGTACGTTGTTTCCATAGATAAATATAGTTCAACGGATAACGCCAATTCTGAGTACAATTATATACTTATTTCTCAGTGTATGAGCGAGTACTCAGTATCGCCATACTGTTGTTGTTACGCTATATAAATGTGCCGACAAATGCAAAAAGGCTGGAAAAGTCAATTTCTCACGAACGCGTCAACTATAACGATTACGATTACGCTAACAATTATACTAGCGATTATATATATATTCTATGTATGTTAGACAATTATATTTTCGAATAAATTAGCTAGAATCGCTTCGCGTAGAGAGAAACCTGATCTTATATTTTCAAACGGGCAAAAGATGACAATAACATTACATCGTATGAGAACGTAATTCTCATGTGAGAGGTGGATATAGATTCCGTAATTTTTTGTCACTAAAAGAACAGAATTTATGTGGCATAAAACTGTTTACAATACATTTTAACAAATGTATAATTTTTTTACCTAATCTATTCGTGAGGAATTAGTTACAGTATTAGTAGACATGAGATAAGTTTTACGCCAAAAAGCCTTCACATATTTTTCTATGATCGTTATATTAACATATGTATATGACTGCGGTGTTTTTTTAAATTAAACAATTGTTAAGAGATTCGATAATCTCAAACTTCCTATTTCTAAAAAGATTTTATTTATAGTTAGTAAATTGTTTGTGTAATTTGTGCAATCCAGACCAAGTATTGCGTCCACTTCTGTACTTGTTCTGTCTATGAAATAAAGTATTAAATAAAAAATAATTTGCGTCTCTACTTTACTTATCATAGTTGTTATTTACATTTATTTCTTTGATATTAATAACAATAAATATTAATATAATAAATGTTAAATTTATAAATACTAATTTATAGATATTAATTGTCTCGTCGTTTATAATATTTGTACTGCTAATAATTTATAATGCGTACTCTACAATTGTTCAAGATTAATTATAATTGTGCGTCCGATTTTACATTATAAAGACAGCGGAAACATAAAATTTCGCGAATAATTGGGTGCAATAAGAAAAAATACAAATTGCTTATTATTCATATTTGAGGCAATAAATTCTGATATTTTGTATATTTACATTAATTAATGACAAACTTATCGATCAGACGATCGTAAAATACTCAGAATACATAAGCCGTCTTGATAACCACTAGAACGTCAAATAAACATTAAACAAGCTCCATACTTTCGTGACGTAATATCACCATTAGGAATATAAAACGAGGACTAGGAAGAAGTAATAAATAAGAATATTGAAAAATGAAGATTGACTTTGACCTCGACATTGCGCGCAATATCAGTGATTTTATGTACGAGTCAAACGCGTCATACGCGCGCTAATCGGCGCGAAGCAAGCGCGGATAATCGTTGCAATTTAGACAAGCCGTAACAGAACGTTATTATACCTATTGATGGCTGGCGGTAATATGCGCTGAAAAAATCCATTCATACGTACGATAAATGTTCAACAGGACGTACAGCAACTACGTTAATAGTGATTAAAAAATAATTTTGCTTAGACAATGATCGCACCTGATAATCGGGGACAATGTAATTTTGCTTCTTTTATTGTTAATTAATCCTCCGTCTGTATACGTAGGTCTATAATATGGCATCCGAGCCAAAATATGATGATCTGTTCTTGACTGTAAAACTTGTAGGTTTGCCAGAAAATATTAAACGAACAATGTTTATCAAAATGACCATAAAATCGTCAACTACAATATAGACAGATGTTTTATTTTTTTTTCAGATTTTTAAAAATACTTTAAGGTAAGAAAAATAGTGTTGAACGTGTGATAGACCCACGTATACATTCTGAGGATGCAGAAAAAAAACGTATGCAGACGGAGGATTAACAATAATTAATAATTAAAGAAGCAAAATTACATTGTCGCCGATTATTAGGCGACCTTATTGGAATTACATCCTCGAAAATGTGCACTTATTTCGTATAGTACACAGAAAGAACGGTTTTGCTGAAGTATCTAAAAATTTAGCTAGATACAGATCTAAAAACTATTTTGGAACATCCAAATAATTATGTAGAACACTCAAACTGATTGCTAAAATGTCAAAATTTTTTACAGCTTTATCATCAATGATGATTCATTATACTTCAGCGGCTAACTATAATTATTTTGACGGTGCAACAAATTTATTTTTAGATCTGTATTTAGCTAAATTTTTATATACTTTAGCAAAACCGTTCTTCCCCTCCTCCCGTGCAGAATTCACGTATTTACTAGTTACACACCCTATTTTATATTACAAAGTGCGTGGAAAGTGGCCTATTGTGCACGCGCCATCTGTGCGACGGATGGCCGATTTCGCACGCGCGAGAGATTTCTCACTCGAGGCCGTGCGGGAATGAGATATTCCCGCACGCAGTGCGGGAATACTCATTCCCGCACGGGTTCGAGTGGGGAATTTCTCGCGTGGGAAATTGGCCATTTGTCGTACAGATGGCGCGCGCGGAATGGGCTACTTTCCACGCACGTGTGATATATTAGTTATTTGTGCAACAAGTGCCGTAAGATGGAAATTCCCGGGTGCGGAGTTGACGCACGAGCCGAAGGCGAGTGCGGTCAACGCACCCGGGAATTTTCATCTTTACGCACGTCGTGCACACCCTATTTTATGCCGCAAGTGCGTGGAAAGTGGTGCATCACGCGCGCGTAGCGTGCGTAATGTGCCACTTTCCATGCACGTGTTGCATAAAATAATTTACGTAATCATAATTTCAGTAATTTTATAAATTAATTAGTATCTTTATTGAAATATTTATGTAATGTACAATACGCCGTACATTATCTCTGTAAATGCCGACGACAGTAACAATTCCATTCTAAACAATGCATGATTAATAGTCCGCTGCCCACGGAAATACATGAATTACGTCATTGTTCGTCGTGTATCGTCAAGTATAGCGAATACCGCAGTTACAGCACGTAAGCCAAACGGTTGGGTTTTCCTGACCAAATTTTGTTGCTCGGCTGATTGTGAGCTGCACCGTAACAGGTGAGTCATTAAAAATACTCGACGGCTTTCCGTGGGCTGTGCATTCACCGTGTGACTTTATTCTGTAATATTGGCATTCTCTATTTCGATTCATTCGATCTTGATTCATTCTTTTCACGACTTCGATTGAATCATTGCCTTTTTACGTCATGTATCTTTCTTAGCGTGTTAAGTTATTAATTAAATTACTAATTAAGAAATTTTTTTCTAACAAATTAAATTTCTAAAAATTTCTCTTTGTTATCTGATCTCTAATAAAAATAATTGTCATTATATGATTTCTAGAAATGTTTGTTGTTAAAAAAGTTACTATTTAAGAATAAATAATATGTCTATTTTAATGTAGTTTTGATTTGTTATTGGGCAGTTATACTGACTTTTTCTAGTAACTGAACAGAAAACTGTTTATAGGATTCCAATCAAGATGTAACGCTTTTCGCGCAATTACTGCACAGAAAAAACGTACAAATTCTGAATTCAGTTACTTAGCAGTTACATAGCATACAGTAAAAGGACAATGTAATCATATATCTGTATTTTAATATTTTTAATAATTTATCATTGTGTAAATGAGGTATTCTATATGACACTATCCATTTTCGTATCTTCTAATGTTTTATTAAAGTTTTCCTTAGACTCTGTATCAAAGCTATTTAATTCTTTTATTTATATCATCAGAATAATCTAAATAATTTTAAGGAATAAAACTAATATTATTAATAACATAAGTAAATAAATAAAAAAATATAGTAATAACATTTTTTGTTGCTCACGTATCTTTTATTTACGTGTGTATCTTTCTCATTCGTCACTTCTAATCTTTGACAATTGTAACTTTGACATTTATAACTTCATCTCTTGCTTTAACTAATTTTGCCCAGCGGCTATGCAATATTTTTGTATATCAAGAAAAATCTTAGTCAGTAATACTAGATAGTAACTGCTTGGGTGTTCGGTCAAACTGCATAAATTTCTACCAGGTAATTTTTACAATAAAATATAAAAAACTGATAAATCAAATTTGAATTAATTGACATATATGTGTTTTATAAAAATTTATATTTAACAACTGGCTTGAGAGACGTCGTAAAAACTAATTTATCGCAAAATTTACACACTTTTTATAAGTTCTTTTTTTAGATATAATACATAATTTATATACAATAATATAACCAAATATATGTAGAAGCATTTCTTATATTACATTTATGGATAAAATAAATAATTTTAAGATGAAGATGTCATTTATTTTATGACACAGGCTTGCTTTAGTCACATAATGGGGATTCCCCGATTATTGACATGCACGATGAATCCTCGTGGACCAATTGACATGAAATTACAGCTTGAATTAAAGATTAGAAAGTCATTAGCTGAAGATAAACATTTATACTCGAGAATCAAGTAGCTTGTTCACGCGCTTGTCATCCGTCATTATAATGACGCAAATGGAAATAACGAACTACTATTGCAAAGTGAAGATCGAGCGTTCATGTATACGAATATCTGTATTTATGATTAGCGACGAGGCCGACCGTATTATCATCAAAGATAATTGTTTATTTTCCGGCCGCTTACGAATATACGTGGAACGAAATCGAGCTCCGTTTGATTATTCAACCAACTCTGAGTAACGCGGTTTTAAATTCACGATGAACGGATTCTCTTTTTCTAATAGGGGAATCTGAAATTAATTATGTAACAGAGTTACGTACGTATGTTACTTGATAACGGATTCACTACATAATTAAAGGAAAATTCAAACGCTTATTGTTTCGTTTACTCTAATTCTTCTTCAGGAACTACAGTTTCTAATGTTTTAAGTGCTAACATTATTTATATTATACATTGTATATTTATATTTATATTTTATATTTATTTATATATTTATATATTTATGTATTTTAAATTTTATTAGTTAGTCAGGTGTCTTTATTGACTCCCCGAAGAGTTACAATAACTTCCGTTTCTATACCTATATTACATATAGAAAGGAAAGGAAATATAAAGGGAAAAAAGAGAGCGGGGGATAAGGGAATCGAAGTACAGCAAATGGTGCAAAAAGATAAAGGAAGGTGCTGTACTTTGAGTACAGCTGTACGTTGGAACATTCTCTGTCATAATCGAATGGTATTCGCATCTGGTAATAGTCTCAACTCTCCAATCATACAGTTTGTATTTCTTTTTTTTTCCTTTTCATAATATTTTGACTGTTTGACTCTATTCCCCAGCCTTGCTATCTTTGCTCACCTTTCCTTTTTTCATTTTTTCGTCAAATATTATACTTTGATAATTCCGTTGTCTATATCTCTTTGTACCATTTGTTGCATTTCGACTCTCTTATCCTCTACTATATTTTTTCCTTTTATTTCCTTTTTTAAATTTTCTTTTTATTCTACCTTCGTCCATTCCACCTTAATGCATTCTTGTAGTTTTCTTCTTATCACCTCCATTTCTTTTTCCCTCATTACTCATTACTGTAATTCTGTTTTTTTCTTACTTTGATAAGTTCTTTGCTCTTCTAGCTGTTTTCTCTATCTTCTCTCAGTATAATCTCGCTAATCCATTTCCTTACTTTCTACTTTCTCTTTGTATCTCCATGTTTTTTTTTTAAACTTGTAATCTTAAATTTTCTTCCTTAAATTCTTTCTTTATGATATTTTCGAGTGTCATCTAAACAGCTTGTACTATCTATTTTAAAATTTTTTGTGGATACTTTCCATTTTCTCCCAATTGTTCCAACCCCATATCTCCATATCATATCTTTCATTATTGTCTAAATGTCAAACATCCATATTCTTCTTTTCCAATTTTTTCCAAATCTTCTCTTCTCAATTCTCCATACACCTCTCATTGCTATGTTTGCTTTTCTAATTCTTTCCTGTATTTAACTTGGGCCAGATTCTTTTATTTAAACGTTTTAATTTATTATTCTATCATTTTCCCTCTTTGTTTCCAATTCTGCTTCCTCTCTCATCCTTCCTTATTTCAAATTTTATTTAGATTTGCATATACATATTATACATATTATATGAAAATTTGATTCATGAATACAGACAAGCAATAGTTGAACACTATAAAAAAAGAAAGCATGTTTCTATCTCTTTATCTTCCTACAAAATTAGCATTAATAATTTCAATTTGCAATTATATAGAACCAGTTTAAACAAAGTATGTATATACAACAAAATTTGATAGATATAACGAATATATTTGCATCTCCTAATATTGCACAACTAAATCGGTTATACTTAACTATTATCGATATTACAAGTCGTGATTTTACAATCAAGTTTTACGATTTTTTAGGCGTTACCGGATTTCTGCAAGCAGTTAATTCATCGATGGCCAGTCATTGAACCTGACCTTGAAGAACCGGAACGATACAGGTTTCGCAAGAAGCTTGAGGAAGAATTTACGAAATAGCTTCGTGTTTGTGACTGGTTAAATTGACTATTGCTTGATACCGACTATTGCTTGACCGCAGACGTAATTACTTCACTATAATGTGCTCACTAAAAAATAATATCCTTTAATAATTTTTCGAAATTATCAATGAAATATCATCTCTACGAAGCAATTTCAAAAATTTATTTTTTCGAGATTAATGTTAAAAAATGATACTCCAGCCGAGTTTAATTAACACTATAAATGTTTTTATTAATATTTTTGCGATTTTTAGTATTTCTTTGTCGCTTTTTTAACTGTAATAAAATTTGTCTTTAATTTAATTTAGGTATAAAAACCTTGATAACATATTTTTAATAAACTCTGCATAAAGTATGCCGATATAATTACATACAAATATACTGAATTTAGAAAAACTCTAACTCAATTAATCTTTTTTTCCATCTTATTATATTCTTTCCTTGACCTAATATAGATCTTCATTGCCATAGTCATCAAAGGCAAAAGAGAGTGTTTCGAGGACTGCAATTTTTATTTCCTTTATTTCAAAATATTAGCCCTGTTATTTTTATGTATTCATTGGTTTTCCCCTGCATATATTACTTTTTATATCCTCTTCTCGTATAGTTATTCTAATAATTATTATTAAATTTGACTTTTTACGAACATTTAGCGAGTAATATAAGATGTAAAAAAGTTATTAATATTAATTTTTGATATTGTCAATTCTCTATCAATTTTTCTCGGTTACTTACGATCACATCGCGCTTATACGATTTGGAAATACGATCATAAATAACGCTTACTTGGATATGTATCTACGTAGGTTGGTTGTAATTATTTATGTTAATAAAAGACAGAGAAAAGATAGATTGTTCTTTTTTTGTAGCTTTTAGTCATTGCTTGTCTGTATTAATGTGCCAATTTTTTTTTCTCGAGTTCTCTTTTGCTACACTCACAAAAGATTTTTCTTTTAGAAAGATCAACACGATAAATAATAATTTGTACAAAAAATATTATTATATTAAACTTGAAATAAAGTACACCAATAAGCGTTAATTTTTTTATTTAATTAACAAAATAATTAAAATGTCTTTATAAGATAAATTATAGAAACTTTAATGCCGTTTATTGTCATTTTACATTCCGCTTAAATTTGTGAAAAATAAATATCTTCAATTCTTTAGCTATACGATTATTGATTGTCGTATAGTCATCGGTATAAAGAGGAGACAGAATTCAGTGAAATCTCCATACACATGCTTGCGAGATATGTCATCTTGACTGCTTAAATTGCAAATGACTTTGTCACATCGCTAAGACTGTTTGGGAATCAATATTTTTCTTAGGTATTAAATTTATTTCTTATGCAAGAGCCGGGAGTAGTTAGTGTGTCTTTATTTTATCAGAAATAATATTTCCGCTCAATACAAATATTTGCAATTATTTCTCTAAATAAGAAACTTCGAAATGGGTTGCAAAAGAAAATTGATTTATTTATTCACACGCGTTAAAAAATTAAGAAAACAACTGGTAAATGAATCTAACAACTTCTTTTACTATATTACTTTTCTCTCCCTTTTTTTCTCTTTTTCCCCTAGTCTTTCTTTTATATTTTTTCCGAAGTTTTATTATTTACAGCTAAAGTTAACATAAAATTGTAAAAACACATCACTTTTTATTGGATTGTTTATATTTACTGCATTCTTCAATAAACGGAAAAGAATAACTTGGGAGCGAAAATAAATAAATACTTCACCGAAATAAGTAGACCTTGATAACCGACTCTACAAATCACAATCAAGCGGCAAAATTGTTGTCGTTCGATCAGCTTTCATCAATCATTTTCAAAATTATCGGTATTCGATGTAACGTTTATATCCAATGTTATAACTGCATAGTTTGCGTAAAGTTTTTAGCACAAAAAAGCATACTGCTCTAAAATGCAATGTTTCTCGGGATCAATGTTAATTTCGTAGAAATGAAATATTGCAGGGAATCCTCTAAACGGAATCATATGCCGGAGAACGCGATACGAGAGAGAGAAAGAGAGAGAGGGGTCAATTATTGTCCGACGTAAAATCCACGCGTGTGTCGTATATAAGATGTTGTCCTCGTGCGGGAGCTTCAGTCGCTCTTGACTCTCCGACTATCGGCGAGACAGATAAAAACAAGGAGGGATACGTGCGTGATAGACGAATAACGGACGTTTTTAATAATTTCGGAAGTGAAAATCACATCATGAGGTTGTTTAGGTGTTTGGTGCCGGTAGTGGTGCTGCTTTCGATTAAGGACTCCTCTGCGAAGCCTGGTGAGTTTTAAATCTTTTTTTTTTCCTTTTGCTTCACAACTTAAGATTTAAGAGGAATGTTATGGCCAGATTCCAGATATTTATACAATGATGACCTAATGTCTGATTTGAGAGGATTACGTCACACCGAAATAACTTCTGCTTTTTTCTGCGAAATTAAAAAAAATCGAAATAACTATTGACTTTTTCTATAAATTTAAATATTCTGACAAGATATAAATAAATTTTTAGTGGAATTAATCGATAAAAGAGAAGATATCACGGAATGCGCAGAAAAAAGTCGTAAATAACGTTATCATACAACGTCACTTTGGATAATCTTATTAATTTATTTGTAAAGGCGTAATACGCGATTTGGTCGCTCGCAACGTCGGCAGTTTGTTGGACCCGTTAGGACTCTTGAAGCCTAAAGGCGGTAGCAATGCTAATGCCCAGGCTAATGCCCAGTCGTTAGGAGGAAATTTGAATTTTGGGCCTGTTGGGGTCGGCGGTGGATTCTCCTCGGCTTCGTCGTCGGCGACGGCGAACAGTGGCGGCGGCGGCGGCGGCGGCGGCTTGGCTTCGGCTTCAGCGAAATCGGATGCTCAAGCTGGCGGATACGGAGGATACGGCGGTTCGAATGCGAACGCAAACGCGCAAGCGTCTAGTAACGTACAAGGTATGCTGTCGCGTATGTACACAAATAAAGACATGTTTCTAGAGATTTGAACTTTTTTTAAAGCGTGCGGTTTAAACAGGATGTTAGACCGATTGAGAAGTAACAATAATAAAAGTCTTAAAATATTTTTTTCTTTATATATTATAATTATTATATCTTAAAAATATTCTCCGGATATTCTATGCTATTACATATGAGATATCTTGGAGATATTATGATTTTTTAGCATCTTGAGATATCTTGACAAAATTCCGACTTTTCTTTATGCTGTATAAGTTACTTTTATAACTCCAATTTTTTAATTCTCTAGAACTATTTCTAACAATGGTATTTTTTATTCAAATATGCGTTTAAATTTTTACTTTTATTATTATCATTTTTATCATTATCATCAACACGTTAACAAATGCGCTTTTAACGTAGGTTCCTCGGGAATTCCCGGGGGGTATTACGGCAATAATGGCGGGGCCAGCGGTTATTACCCTGGCGATTCTCATCCAGTCCATCAACCGAGGAATTACGGAAGTTACGGTGGCTCTCAGTCCGGTGCTAACGCTAACGCTAACGCAAACGCGAATGCGAATGCCAATGCCATCGGCAGTGGCGGAGTGCAGCCGATTGGTCCCTCATATTATCCTCCCCTGCCCCAGAACATCGGTAATACTAACGCGAACGCTGGTGCAAACGTTCTGTCTAGTGGCGGCGTGATTCCCGACAAGTATCCTGGCGGAGAAGTAGATAGAATAGAAGTTATTCCCATAAACACACTGCCACTCGCTCGACCATCCCCGTCTATAATTCATCCGGTACCCTACCAGCCACATGGAGCAGGTAAGGAAAATGTGATTGTCGTTGTCGAGGAAACCCCGCAATACCCGCCGTATCATCGTCCGAGTCTGTCCCATTACCACCATCACCACCGTCGTCCGAATTACGGCAAAGCGAAACAACAGCCCGTCGAGATTATCATCGTCGAGGAGCCGGCGGGGCCTAGTCCAGGTGATACTTCATGATCGAGCGCACTCGAAAGTCATCGTGTCGTCATCGACTTCTATGCACTAACTGAAGGCAGCTTCATGACTTTTCTGCACTGCCTTTACGCAATTCTTCATAGAATCTATGTCATAATCGTCCTAGGTAGCAGGATGACGTCTAAAGATGTCTTAATGACGTATTATTGACGTAAGAGATTTCAAAGACGTTATTAATATGCCATTTGATGTCATTTGACTACCTGGGGTTTTACCCTCTGTGCTACTCTTTGTATATGTCTTATTGTATGGGTGTACAATGTTGGTAATTAATTGGTGATGAAAATTCGAATTGGATAAAGGCCACTCAAAATACTCGTGAATAATCAGTTTCTTTGTGTACAGCTAATTTACATAATTAACGTGCACATCGTTTCATGTACTCCTCGCTTCGCCGATCAAAACATCTTACGCTTTACGTTGGACGGAAGTTATACGTGTAAACGGAAAACATTTTCCGTTTTGTGTGTTATACTCGAGTAGAAGGTTAAAAATCTCAGTTTTTAAGATGTTCTTTAATTAAATATTTCTGTAACGACGACAAGAAACAAGGACGCCGCTTGATAATGCACTCTTTCGCTGTTTTCCTCCATCATGACACGCACTCTAAATGGAAGAGACACGGGACGAAGAATTTGATGTTAAGCGTGACTGAGACTGAGAGCATAAACCTCGTGATTTTCGTATCACGCGTGTTATTTCAATTTTCATACTTGTATATAGCATGTCTTCATGTATCGATCTTCATGTATCATACGTAATATTATACAAATATGATAAGAGAAAACTAATATATTTTAAATATTTCTTTACAGCTGATGGCTACGGAAGTGGCAGCGTTCAAGGGACTCATCCTGGATATAAAGGCAATCCATTCTTAGGCGGCGCGGGATCAAATGCTAACGCCAATGCTGATGCTCAGGCTAGTGCAGGCGGAAACAGCGGAGGTGTCCTGGGGGGACACGGTAGTTATCAACCACCACCAATACAACAAGGGTATCAACAACAAGGGTACCAACAACAAGGGTACCAACAACAAGGGTACCAACAACAAGGGTACCAACAACATGGGCATCAACAACAAGGGTATCAACAACAAGAATATCAACAACAAGGTGGTTCAATCTATCCAGTACAATCATTAGGGCAGGACAGTCATCCGATCGGCGCTAACAATCCCTTCTTAAATCCTGTCGGGTTTTCCAATGGCAATACTGCTGCCAACGCAAACGCGGAAGCTGGTGTCGTCGGAGAAAAACCGATAGGCGTGAATAATCCGTTTCTCAATGGCGGCGTATCCCATGGCGGAGGAGAAGGAGTGAACTATCAATTGGGAGGTTCGGATATTTTGAGCGAGAAACCCAAAGGCATTCCTACCACTTATCCCGGACAATCAGCCGGAGTAGGATTTCCAGGTTCGCTCGGAGGTAATGCTGGTGCTAGCGCCAACGCCAACGCCAATGCCAACGCCGGCGCTGGAGCCGGTGGTGTTGGAGGAGGATACGGACCGATCAAGCAAACTCCGATATTACCTGGTTCTGACGGATATAGACCCATAGGCGGATCTTCGGGAGTTCCTAGTGGTCACGGAATCGGTGCAGGTTATGGTGGACAAGTCGGTGGTTCGTCTGGTGCTAATTCCAATGCCAATGCTAACGCCGGAGCTGCCGGCGGTAGTTTAGGAGGATCCGGCGGACATGGACCTGTTGTCACAGGATCTGGAGGTCACGGGGGATACGGCGGAGTCTCTTACGGTCAAGGTGGCGGTGGATATGAAACCGGTGGTGCAAACATTCCCAGCGGACATGCTGGAGGTTCTTCCGGTGCCAATGCTGCAGCCAACGCCAACGCCAACGCTAATGCTGGAGCCGCCGGCGGTAACTTGGGAGGATCCAGCGGACATGGACCCGTTGTCCTAGGATCTGGGGGTCACGGGGAATACGGCGGAGGCTCTTTCGGTCAAGGTGGCAGTGGATATGGAACCGGTGGTACAGTCATTCCCGCCTCACATGCCGGAGGTTCTTCCGGTGCCAATGCTGCAGCCAACGCCAACGCCAACGCTAATGCCGGAGCCGCCGGCGGTAACTTGGGAGGATCCGGCGGACATGGAGCCGTTCTTGGAGGATCTGGAGGTCACGGGGGATACGGCGGAGGCTCTTACGGTCAAGGTGGCGGTGCATATGGAACCGGTGGTGCAAACATTCCCAGCGGACTTGCTGGAGGTTCTTCCAATGCCAATAGTAATGCCAATGCTAACGCTGGAAGTTCCGGTGGTGTCCTCGGTGGATACGGAGACGGCGTTAAAGGAGCGGGGCATGCCGGTGGACATGGTGGTCAAGGTGGACTCGGCGGATCTGTCGGAGGAGGTATATATGTGTTTTACGTTTATACGTAAAGATTTATATATGTGTTGTGTGTGATGTCCTGTATGAAAAAAATTAACGTATCAAACGCATGTAAATCTCCAAATTTGGGAAATTCGTTAATTTGTGCCGTTGCATAGCACGTAGTATTTAAAACTGGCAGCTAAAATAGTCACTACTTTATTAGTAATAAGCACGACTTCCTTTAATTGTTACCGTCATTATGTAATGCTTTGTCGATGTTTATCTTTGACACGTAACATCCTATTATATGTAAATATTCATCGTTCAGATGATCGTCGAACAAAACGATGCGTCTTTCCTCTAACAATCTCCAGCGCGTAATTCATCTCGCGTATTATACAAGAGATGAAAAATTATTCAGTCTTATATCATTGTCGATTAATGACCGAACTGACGAAAACCAGTCGTTCACCGTCATTGCAAAGCAATCCCCAAGTCGCAGAATATCAGGTATCTCATTATCGCGCACGTTCCCAGCACCTTCATCCATTGGTTACGAACGTGGTTGGCTGGAAAAATGATAAAAAACTCACGCAGCATTCCGATGGGAAATCCGATCAAAAGCTCCACATCCATATGTGTTTGTATGTCCATCGGACGAGTGATCGTAACAGAGCTTTTTCGTGTTCCCTTTTCCACAGACCTAAGCCCCGAGGCCAAGGCGTCGGCGTTGTCCATGGCGGAGGCTGTGGCGTCGGGACTGGTCGTAATTAAATGATTCGCTATCCCGCAGGCTCAAACGCCAGCGCTCAGGCGTCCTCCAACGCAATCGCGTCCGGCGGTGGATTGGCATCAGCAAACAGCAAATCGTCGGCTTCTACTAACGGATCGGGATCTGCGAAAGCCGACGCGTCCAGCAGCGCGTCTTCAGGATCTTACGGTGGTGAATTAGGATCGAAGAGTTCGGCGTCGAGCCAAGCGTCGGCCTCAACCGACATCAGGGACATGCTGATCTTCAGTTAAACATTGTGATACGACGAAGGCTATCGACGAGAAGATACTCGAAGAGGTCTTCTCGGCCATAGAAGCGATGTAATACTCCGATTTTACATTTTTGATGTTCCACAAACAAAACGTAACCGGTACGAATATGATATTGCCTAACTTTATCTGAATATCATATCGGACATTATTTTGGCCTTGATCGGCTTTTTATAATTTCGATTGAAAGTTATCGGATTACCCGTTTGTTAATTTTCAAACAATTGTCCGATTATTTAAACTTGGATTTTTTTCTCAGTATGTGTATCACAAAACTGCCGATAAGTACGTTTAAGTTTATAATCACGAGTTATAAAGTTGAACGTATATGATTGTTAGAAATTGAAGCTTTCCTCGGAATTGAAATTATTTGAAAATGGATAAACAGTCTTGAGCATTTATTAGAAAACGTGTAAGAATTTATTTGTATTTGTATCGCAAATTGCGTTGGAGGCAGATCGAACATAGTTTCGCTCGATGTGACGAAATGTGTGTGTATGCGTAAGATTGAAATTATGACATTAGAATTTAAGACAGAAGGCTCTTTGGCTAGATATGAAAATCTACAGACTTTTCTTTAATTGATTAATAATGACATATCTGCCTCAGACTAAATCACTTTTATACTCATCCGAAACATTCTACGGTCGGAATTATTTTAATACACATAGTACGATTAATACATATATTACGTTTACGCGAGCTTTACTACAGAACCCTGTTTACGCGGAGGAATTATCGGTAAGTTACTATAGAAGTAACGCTCGCGTAAACATATACTTAGACACCTAAAAAAGATCTTAACTTAATACTCTCTTTATATTTATAAGCGTACTTAAATTATGTATAATTAACTGCGTGTAGATTGCCTCCTCTGGATCTGTGATTTACATGAAACGTGCCAATGAGATATATAATAATAAAGATATTATAAAAGTTTTTATTGCAAATGTGATCAATTAAATTCAAAATCCCGAAATAACTCTATACGATTTATTCGTTTATTTCTTATTTTTTTGTTTTATGCAATATCTTTTTGCTTTCTGCTTTATCTAATATTGATTTGGACTAAGAAAGCTCGTGTTAATTAGAGATCCCAAGGGACAAATGCGATCTCAACTGGGTCACTCGTAAGGGTAATACTCGACGATCTAACTGAGCGTGCTTACGCCCTCATGCATTTTTACGAAATCGGGGAATAACAGCGTTCGCGATTGGTACCGGCAGCATCTCCTCTCTTTGTCTTTATTCTCACGATGGCTGGCGTCTCTGGAGTGTCGGAAACAACGGGGATAAAAACTCGTCGGACTTGTTCTGCGCGAGAGTATGAACGAGGAAAACGGAAGAGAGAATCGCAAAGATGTAGAGAGAGAAAAAGAAAGAGAAAGAGAGAGGGAGAGAGAGCAATGAAGAAAGGAAACTAAAGAGAGATAGAGAGGGATGCCACCAGAGAGAATCAATCATGATGCATATGTTGTTTGTTCGAATACGCGAATTCTTACGCGATTGTCGCAATTAATACGTAATTATTGATAATCATTTTTTACGCTGCGCGTGTCATTTGCTTAGCGATTTCCCAGAATTATCGTTTATTATCACGCGTTATCGTTATTATACATATAATATGTGTGTGTGTGTATGCGTTTAATGGACTTGACGTGCATGTCTTTTATGCATTCTTATGTAATATATTATTGCACGACTTGTGAGCATGTAAGAATTTAATAAAATTTGTGATCTTGTCGATACTTAAGCAGCATTTTATTAGCCATCAATATATTAATATTTTATATTCATTTTTTTCTTGCATTGATAATATAGAGTTAATATTTTAAATTATTAAATTATCTCGATAGGCGGTGATTGACAAAAAGACGTGTGCTTAAAGTAAACGAAACATAACATAGATGTATAATTTTATCGTAGAATATAATTAACATATATCTGCAAAAATTTTGATTTTATCAAAAATGTTTGAAACGAAAAGATAAGATCGACACTTTTTATTCCGAAGCAGATTTTAAATATTACTTGAGCATCTTGAATCATCGCTGAAACATCAGGTATAATAACTATCATTAACACGTTTTTCCCCGCATTGGAGTGTGAATTTCCTTGAGTAATTTTGTCTTTTTCAGTTCATAAATATTATTAAACACAATCCTACTGTATGCGTTTTCTTAGTTATAATATTATAAAATCTTTATTAAAGCATTAAGAAAATTTATATATAATTAGGGATGTAAAAAAAAACTTTGATATTATTAATATTTTATGAAGTGTTATTTGAAGTAATTCTGACATAAAAAGAAAAGAATATTATTTTGATCTTTCTTGAAGATTGTAAATATATGCATAATATATGAACCAAAGATATAAGTTCACGTAGGCGTGTAAAAATACTTTTGGTGTGATCAGAAAATTATTACACATTAAGGCCTGTTGATGCAAGAATTTTATTCGTATGCACGTATGTTAGTCTTCCGTCTACTTTCTCTTGTCCCTGGACAGCAAAAGGTCGATCATTCGATAGAATTCTTTAAAATATTAATACAATTTATATAAAAATAAAAATACATGTTCTGTCTCTTTCTCTCACATGTTACACAAACACTTGACAACAAAGTAATGCAACACTTATCGTTATTATTTGCCGAATATGAAAACTTACAATACTGCATTACATTAATGATTAATTTATATCTAAATTATTAAGAAATAGCGCGGGAAAAAAAGATTATCTTTTTTTTTCCAGGATTATAAGAAACATATGTACATACATATATAACATGAGGATAAGTTTAAATGAATGTGCAGTACTTTCGGACGCGCGGTCGACGTCAAGCCTGTGTCAATATCGGCGTGAGAATTCCTTCGTTTGTATACTCGTGCTAGTCTTCGGCCTACTTCCGGTCGTCCCTGAACGGAAGGTCGTCCACTTTACGCAGACCAATGACCGTTTCTTAACACTTGGAGATACATTGTGAAATTATGGGTGAGCTCCTTGAATTTCGAGGTGAAGGGATTTCCTATAAAAGCACGTGAAACGAGTGTTCAGCTTCAAATCGTTTTTTAGACGTTCGACAAGTAACAGTGACTTCCGTTTCACGATGAGACGCTTGCTTTTAATTGCGGTGCTTGGCACGATTTTTCTGAAAGAATCATTTGGTAAACCGACGGAAACAGAGGCGAATTCTGATGTGCTGGATCCCGTTGCCTCGACTGTGAACAATACCTCCGAAATCGGTTAGTAATCAAAATAATATTAATTGATTAAGATTTTTTTTATAACCAATCAAGTCTTTAGAAAAAATATTTAGAAAGTTATTTTAATTGCAAAAATAATTAAAAAATTTATGCATTTTTCATACGCCATGTTTGACGTTTATACAATGCGCTTTTTTATTCTTCTGGAGAGAACTGTGCAGTATTAATCTAACTATTCAAATATTAATATATAACTAGGATATTATTTAAATATTAATGTACGAGGTGAATGCGTATTATTTTAGAAGCCACAAGAGAGCAAAGATCGCCGCAATTCGGTTTATTAGGTGGTTACAGTGATTATTATGATTACAACGATGATGCGCGTTCCTTCCGTTACGGAAACAGGCGAAAACATTACCACCATAAGCCACATGGTTTTATCGGAGGACATGGATGTCGTGGTTATGGCTGTGGAGGAGGGTACGTGTAGAATATTATTTTACTTAGCACACAGAAAAAAAGTGTCAAATCAACACTGATATACTTGTATATACGAAAGAATATATAATCTTTTTATAAGAATTTTAATTTTTTATTTCAACTCTTTTTTCTTGATTGAACTAT
Source organism: Temnothorax unifasciatus (assembly GCA_030770225.1). Taxonomy (NCBI): domain Eukaryota; kingdom Metazoa; phylum Arthropoda; class Insecta; order Hymenoptera; family Formicidae; genus Temnothorax; species Temnothorax unifasciatus. Next base: position 106,486 of record JASTWK010000253.1, on the reverse strand, counting down.
ACAAAACTTCGTTTAACTATATAAATGACTTTATTCAAGCAAGCTTTCTTCGTTTAACGCAATAATATAATCTCATTTCAAGATTATAAATTTTTGCGTATGTACAAGTATGTCAGTGTTGATTTGACACTTCTTTTTTTTCTATGCATCTTTAAATCAAAGCAATTTAATTAAGGGGAATTGCTACTCTAACACTGAGTTGTGTTGCAAGACAATTTAGTTTACTAAAGTTGGAAAATATGTCTAATACATAGAAATGTTATTAGGCGTTATTTTAAAAATTAAAACCGCGTTTGCTTCTCATTTAGCCCGCTTCTCTTCTACTCGTGGACTTCCAACAGAGTCTATATATCTAATTTATTTTACTTAATTAAAAAACAAAAACGGCTATTTTATACGTAAACGTGACGATTTACATTATTTTATAATTTATGATAAGAATTTATGATTTTTAAGAAAAATTTATGATTTATAAGAATTTATGATTTAAGAAAAAATTTAAGAAAAATCTATAGTTCTTTGCGAATGCCTGTGAACTGAAATGCGCAAGATAATCCGTTTGCATTTTACTTTCTGATTCACGCAGATGGCAACCGGACTACGGCGGCCATCACCATACCGGACAAGGAGCGTCTTTTGCCTCAGCATCAGCAGGATCTATAGGTGGAGGTGGTCCTTACGGCGGAGGACACAGCCAAGCCAATGCACAGAGCGCGAGTTTCAACGTCGGGCCTTTTTCAGCCTCGTTCAGCGCTGCTCAGTCCGCGTCGGGACAAAATGGATTCTAAATCCTAGAAAACGGTAAGCATCACAAGCTGGATCCTATTCAAATACATCGTAGACTCGTATATGTTCATTTAATTAAATATTTACCTAAACTAATTATGCTGACATAGGGAAACCCGGGGCATAATGGGATATGGTCGATATCTTTTTACAGAGATGCTGCCACGTAATGAAATGTTTCGAAATTATTATTCTTAAATGTCTCTAAACCGCGTGCTGTTATCAGTTTTGATATTATTTTTATCTGAAAAATGCTAACAAATTGTTTAATGTGTTCGCTGTGCTCTCCGTGACTGAGTTGCGGTTTCTTTGATACATTTGCGTAAGATAAACAATGATAAAATTCCACTTTTTATTCCCGTAAGTACATTTACGTTACTAAATAATCTTTTCTTGTCAATTTAGTAAAGTATCTGTGTAAATATCGATTATCTGTAATGATTTATATTACGTAAAGTGAACTTATACATTTCAGGGCATAATGGGGTATAATGCCTTGTGTTCTTAAAATGTATTATTTTTTTTTCTACACTATCAATAAATACCTATGTTGCGCAATATTGATGCTAAATATTATTATATCAAGTTTTAAATTTTATTTATATTTTAATAAGAAAAGTGTTATTAATAAGCAATTGTTATTAATTAAAAGTGTAATAATACATTTGTACATATATTGCGTGTTTTAATAATTCACTTTTAAGAAATTTTAAACATTAATAAAAAGTTTTGCGGGGTATCCCATTATGCTCCGCATAAAATACATATAACAAGGAAAACTTACGCTTTCAATAAAACAATAATTTCGTTTTTTTAAACTAATTCTTTCGCAGTATAACTTATTTTTCTTGTAGTGGATATTTCAAAGAATAATTTGGTGCAAAATCGATTTATTTAATTATTTATTTTAAATATGTTTTAAACGTGTTTAAACTTTAGCCCATTATGCCCCGGGTTTCCCTACATATAAACATATTTTGTTTTGTCGTTTATCATGATCTCTGCGCACTGTTATAACAAGAAAAGAATAATGTGCGGAAATACGTTAAAATAACGTAACTGATTATTTGCGTTTTACCGCAAAAATCCATTAATATATATATAATTAATTAATTAACTTGTATTTTATTTTGTCATCGCGAATGTAAACAGATTATACCTTCCTCATTTTAAAAAACAAAAAGTGAAAATTTTATGAAAGATCTTGTTACTCAACTACGAATATTTTTGTTGCTTGGTAATTATATTATATTGTACGCAAAGTCGAAGTAATTGTATATGAATTATATAATTTATTATTATTATTTTACATTACGCAAAACTCACATATCGTGTAGAATACCGAGAAATATGGTATCGCATCTTTCGCATCTCAAGAAGGGTTAAAGCCCGAGGATGCTGCAGCATAATACACGCTACACGGCCGCCCACGAAATTGCGCCGGACTCGTCTCGGGCATAGGTCAACGAACCTGAGGGGCCCGGAGGTCGGGCCCGGGAATCCGCGATTCGCATTATATTACCGCGATCTCGTTGTGCCCCCTGACACCCCGCTCTGCTCTGATCCGCGACGCGGATGAAACGGGCCTCTGAAACATCTGTCCGGCGCGATCATGGGCCCAACGGCGGACCCCGAAGATGCAACAATCTTCGCCGGGGAAATACGGGCGTATTTCACTTTCGCCGGAGTGTATGCGTTCGTATGCGCGAGAGAGCGGAGATTATAGTGTGTATGTGTGTTCATGTATACATTTGTGTGTGCGTGTGTGCGTATGTTTGTGGGACCTGCCCGGAAAGGCCCTACGAATGTGAGCTGGCGCGGCGTTCGCGCATTGTGCCATTGAGGCACACGGTCCTTTTCGGGGTACGTGTGAAAAAGAATGAACAAAGGGGAAATGAATCTTCTTGGTTCTCAGGCGATCGGCAGACGGCCAGACAGACGGATTAACTCGTTTTAAAGGGACGGCCAGACGCCATATTGTTGTTTTGGGACCCGTCCTATGTTTAGGTACGACGCTCCTCTCTCTTTCTCTCTCTTTCCCTCTCTCCCTCTCGGCGCGACGAACCGGTCCGTTTTCGTCTCCCGGGAGATGCACCTACACGCGAATCGGAGTGTCGATTATGCACACACTTGCGACGACGCTCGGACATGCAGTAAATGGCCATTGTTCGTCCCGAAGGGAGTCAGAGAGAGCTCGGGGATTGAGCGAGCGAGTTTAAATCGGATCGCTTCGGATTGCTATAGCTCAGAAAACAAGCATGACAAGATTGCGTGCCAATTTTTTCACGCCAAACTTAACGATGCGATGCGCCTCGCATGCATCGTTTGAGTTGCGTATATCGAAATTATTTCGTTTCAAATCTTCGGAGATCGATTCTAAAATTAATCCCGTAGTTTTGCCCGATTAATGTTTCTTTTTTCTCGACTTTCAAAGTTACGCTTGCAAGACTTCAACATTGTTCTTTTGCATAACTCCGTTAACTAAACGTTCTATTACGCTGCACTGTAATCGGGAGACAATGATGGCTTAGCTGCGTTTTCGTAATGCGATTTTAAACGTGTGTAATCCCGTGTCGACGCAACCTTCGCTACACAATCGTTAAATGTAGTTAGGAGATTACCAGAGGCTTATTTCTTTTCATTGAAGATGACTCAGCCGAACATGTTGAAAATAAAGTCTGCTTCTTTTACACGACGTATCTTAAAAAAAAAGAGAAAAAAACACGAATATCTTTATTGCTGTCTCATCATTTTAAAAAACATTAGAAATTCTCAATTTTATTCGAAACTCTGTCTTTACTGCATACGGAAAAGTACATACTACTTGCAAGTAAATATCACTTGTTCTAGGTATTTGATAAGTTTAGATATCCGCAAATCTACCATAAAGTCATCACAAGCATTACATTTACTCAAAACAAACTCTGGAGCTTAGCGAGTCTAGTACTTCAAACAAGAATATTTAATTAATGCAAAAATTCGATTTACATAAATATATAATATTCTTGAAAAAAGAACACATTATTTGTTTTGAGCACAAAATAATAAAGACTTGTGCCAAATATATCTTAAAACTATTATTAAAAAAATATTCTTTATTGAAGAAAACTATTAAAACTATTAAAACAAATCAAATAAAATAAGTAATTGCTTTCCTTGGTTGTAGAATGATATTGTTCTATGTGTATTTTTAAGCGATTGTATTTGCACAGCTAACTTAATAATCATATTAACGGAAGCAAACATATTACATGTATCTTAAATGTAAAGCGTTTCCTATTCTCCGCAGATCTCAGGAGCGAGCAGCTACGCGGAGCCCCGAATCGCCCCTAATTCATTTCACCATCATCGTCTCTCTCCGCCATCATTGTGGGCCCATTGTTTACAAACATTCTACGTCACTCACTAGGAGCAAGTAAATAAGCCTAACCGCGTACGCGCGAGCCACCCTCTTGCCTCCTGCGTGAGGATTTCCTGAGCGAGCAAGTTCCCTTTGTCCGCATGCCAGCCACCAGATGTTCCCCAAAATAAAACTGAACAAAAATATCGCGACGTAGCGCCGCGCGATTCGCGAACGAACGAGCGAGACGGTGGGTAAATCTTGACGCGAGAAGGGCAAGGATGGAGGGACCCATCCGTAGAACGGACGAAGAGTGGGGAGAGGACGCCGCGAGACGGAGGGTCGCTGGATAAACGGCACAAAGGGATAGGAAGCCCGAAGGGGGGGAGGAGGGCCCCTGTTAAGAGCAAGGGCCAAGGGCCCCTGAAATCGAGATCCGAAAAGCTCGGCGTGCAATGACCGGACGAACCGCACACGCGATCCTCGCCGGCGCGGCGCAGCATCCTCCTCCTCCTCCTCCTCTTTCGAGATACTCTCTCTTCACTCTCCTCTCTTTTCGGACAGCCCGGGAGGAGCGGCGCCCTCGAGGACGGATGTACAAGATGCGCTCGTCGAGGAACATTGTGAATCTTCGGCCAAAAGTTTATTTGTTATTTAGCGAAAGATATACCAATGGAGCAGACTTATGATTCTAATGATCTCTACTGATAATAAATAATACATATCTAGTAATTATCATCATATTTTTAAAGAAGGAACAAATAAAAATAAAGAGACTCGCAGAAAAAAAAGAAACTGATATTCTCTCGCATATTCAATTAGAATTTCCTTTTAAATCCCTCTTTTTGGAACAATTTGTATAAATGACAATTAAACAGTTGCGTTTATTGGAAATTTGTATACTTGTGTTAATTGATTCTCGCTTGGTAATCATAACAAAAATGTCTGGAGACTGAAGAACATTCGAGAAATTACGCTCGTTCGTTAAAGATTCGCTGCGATATTAACCACGGCTCATTGGACGTACCCTGTTATTTTATAAACTACAGAAGACCATTAAACGTGTTATCTTTTACGCCCCAAAATCACGTAGGCTCATGCAGAAAACTCGAGTCCCGTGCCAACACTTCCGTAATCTGGATATTAATTCAAGTAACTTTATTTTATCGTCGTCTTATTGTTAACATGAAATCCTTACTCAAGTCAACGAACTTTCATTCTCTTGATTTACGTGGGAGAAAAATTCTATTCTCAGCCGGTTCTTGCATCCTCGTTGTTGAGGTTGGCATTTCTAGATTTGCAGCGGCGGATCCACCCCAAAGAAGTGACATCCACGACACCCGAGATGCGTCAAAGAGGCTCGTTAAAGGTCCTGTCCCGTCGTTAACCATTGTTTAGCCGTTCCTGGGCACCTACGGCCCTGCCAGCCGGTAAACCAGTCCCTCCGTCTGAGTAAAAAGTAAGAGAGACGGAGAGTACGGGAGTTGTCCAGATAAACAGAAGGAGATATCAAATGAGAGAGAGGGAGAGAGAGAGAGAGACACGGAGGGGGAGAGAATCGAGAGGAAAAAAAAATGAAATAGAAAGTGGTCCGGCCGGTGCAATAGACTACAGTATATGACGTCTTTAAAGCACCACCTCCCGATGGGTACCCGCGGGTCTGTTCCTGTTCTCCACGCACTATAGCAAACCCGCGATGCTTTCTTGAAGGCTCCCGCGTCATTGTGCTCGCATTTCTCGTGCGGTTGTCGACTCGGAAAGTATATCCTCAACTTATCGCCGGTAAGTCGAGATACGTACTGATAGGTATTAAGTGTTAAGTCCCCGAGGTCCATTAAAAATATAAGTGAAGCCGTATCATCTCGTAAGAGGCTCGTTCTGTCATTTCACAAGGTCGAAGGGGAGGATGACGCGCGAAGATAACAGTGATAAGAGTTAATAACAGCAGTGTTGAACTCGGTACGACTTATTTTTTCGAACGATACGACACTCCGTATGTTTCCTCTTAGTCTCCTTTTTTTTCTCAGTTTATATCGCGCCTAAATGTGTTCGTTAAGTCAAAAACGATACGAACGCGATTAATTGTTACAATAAAAAGGAAATTACATTTTTAAAGAGAAAACTTTGATTGAAGAGAAAGTTGATTAACTGCTTTAAAAATACACTCGATTCGAGAGACATTATATTAGTTTCTTATTAGCTTCTTATTAGTTTTTTATTGTTATATTATAAAAAGAATCCTTTCTAAAACAATATTTTTCTAATTGCTCGGATTTTCTACAATATATTAATTATAATGTTCTTTGGGGAATATTTCTAATATTTAATTCTAATCTTTAATTAGTTAGTTTATTCATAATCCATGCCTTGACGGCTTTGGATAACTTCCAATACATTTGCACTTTTATATACATTTTAATTACATTTTTATTTATAATTCTAATCTTTAATTATAATTTAATATTTCTAATATTTATTTCTAACATTTCTAAAATTTAATTATAATCTAAGAGATTCATACTGTATAGTGAGTGATCGTCCAATATTGCGATAACGTCATTGAGTTGCACAATCCGTTGCTTTTACGTAAGATTCCAAGTCAATACCAACTGCTCTAGAAAGTGACTCAATTAATAATTCTTCGAACTCGCGTTTACGAATGGTGATTGCGAAATCGTCGAAGGCCTTTTAATGAATTTTACTTGAAGTTAACGGATGTTCAGAATTCTCGAGTACTCAGGCATGACGCAAGAGTAATGGTAATCGACTAGCGTAATTTTTTCGTGCGATTGGAGCAGTTTTTGCTGTCAGTGTGTCTGACAGTAGGTATACCATGCGAATAGTCTGTAAGTAGAAGAATAAAAGTTAATTTCTTTTATTCGTGGATTTGACGCTTTGTATAAGTTATGTTTGGTATCGTACATGTCGACGGTGAGGCAATTGCGATCAGATAATTAGGTGTTAATTAGACAATTATAGTATTAATAACACTGTAATTGTATTATTATAAACCGTTAATAATAATAATCTAACCATGCCGTTATTAACCATATAATGTGTGGAGAACTCGATGATGTAAATTTTGGGACTGATTACACCAAATTTTATCGACAACTTCGTTAAACTTGCTTCTCGTACAATTTGTTTCTTATTACCTTTGTTTGCTTGCTTTACAGGGTAACAAAAATTTCGATCTTTGGACATATAAAAATTCCCGTTGCAAAATGATAAAAATTTTGGCCCTTTTGCTATTCACTTCAGTCTGTGTCATAATCAATGCACAAGAGACGGCATCTAACGAAAAACGTAAGTAAAATATAGTAAGTAGTATATTTTCCGAATTTAAAAAAATTTTTTTAACTTTTTTTGCGAACATACACATAAATTGTGTGGAACAATAGTAAAATATTAATTATATTTAATAAGACATTTTTTGTTCGCCTCTTTGTCGGGATTTAATTAATTGATAAAAAATATGTATTTTTATATCTTTATTTATCCAAAAAATTTTTAGATGCACATTGAGATTTATTGAAATTTTTTTCTTCAGTAATTTGTTAAACAATTTATGTTTTACTTTTTTTTTTAATTAGAATTTTTCGGCCAGACGTTTGATGAAATTGTCGTGTCGTCGGATTTAAACGTCAGAAGAAAATCAAAAGAAAATCGTCAGGGTAAAAGATTATTGTCGAATGTGCCGTCAGCAACTACTGGTCCACCGGAAAGACCGACTGCAATTGCGTCCAGACTCGTTTTCGCCGATGGAAGCCGTATAACGCCGGAAAAAAGAGAGAAACGTGGCATTACAACGCGAAGGAGGTAAATTGGCAAAGAACAGTCTTTCTTCTTTATTGAGTTATCAATGAGACTCGATTCGAATTAATTTATGTCTATTGTAAAAAAATTAATATCTGTTGCCAAAATACTGAAATATTAATAATTGCTAAATCACAATGTAAATTATTTTAAATGCTTATGTATGATTTTTTTCAAGTTAAGATATCTTAGATAATACCAGCCGCTGATAATATTTCGCTATTTCACATAAATCCTCAGTAAATTCATTCAATTGCTGTTTACCGGTAGCAGAACTGCGAAGTACAATTGAACGATTAATTCTCGTGAGCGATTCTCGTTCGATAATGTAACTGAAAACGTATTAATTACACTAAACGCAAAATTCTCGAGATAAAATCTGCTTGTAAATTGTATAAAAAAGTTGGGAAAGTACATTTTATGTATTTACTTTTAGAAGTAATTAATTGAGAAAAGCGCGACTTATATTTAGGATATTTAAATCGAGGAGTTTTGCTTTTATAATTACATTCAGTTTCATTGTACGTTTAATTGTATGCGACTTTATCATGAAACTTACATGAGACTTTATCAATTTCAGGTATTTGGACCTGGGCGTCGCGGGATACTTGCTGAAATCTCGGAAACGGTGAAAATTCTACACTCCGAGGACAACCGCACGACCCTCTACACCCTCATCTGTGATCACACTTCTTTCGATGAACTTTTAGGCCACGGTTCATGTAACAAAAAGGATAATAAAATTCTTCTGTGTCATAACACTCCCAGCTTTATCACTGCGCGCTCACAAAATTATTCTTCTCTCCTGACTTTTTACAATTTCATATTTTACGTAAAACAAGAGGCATGTTGCCAAATCTGAATAATATTTATTTAAATAATATTATCGCGTAAAAATCTATAACATCTGAATAATATTATTGCATAAAAATCTGCAAATAATATTCAAAAAATAACGTTTCTTTTACTTTAATATTAATAATTTAATAAAGTCATCGACGTTTATTACTATACTATTATTACCAAGGTTATTGAGTACAAAATGTTAATGATTTTAAATTCAAATTTTAACATTTATATCTTTGTACATTATTATCGTTAACAAAGTGCAGATTCCTTTTCTTTGAGATCTTAAGGAAAATAACGTGGTAAATTTTCTCGAGCCACTGACAAACGTAATTTGAATACGGTTTCTTTATGAATACATACGTCACGGTTTTACAATACTATCGCCGCAACGGCCCGACTGATTGTCAGGCATTCCGTGTTTGTACGCGAGTCGAAAAAAAAGATCGGCTGGTTGAAATATGGCAGGCCGCATTCAAAAGACAGCCGCCAGCATGATCGCCATGCGGTGACCGCCGTGCATCGTGTCGATGCACCTCGCCACGCGATGCACCTACGGACACGTGACACGCAAACACGTCGTTTATCTGCCTAGTTTCTCATCTTCAAGCTTATCTGATTGTTCGTTTCAACATCTCCTTCATTTCTTCGATTAAAATTAATAATAAAGTTGCTAAAAGTAAAATTATCAGTTTCAAGTTTCAACATCGATGGTTACCCAGATAGCACGGAGAATTGAAAAGGAATTCTTTTTAAATCCCCGATTTTTAAAATGTATTCTTTTCCCGTATATCATTTCTGTCCCAAAACAACTCTTAAGAGTTCAGAAGAAATTCTTTTCTATGTCACCAATTCTGAGTTCTTCTTCAGATACAAAAAAAATCACTTTTCTACTCCATAAGAATTCGTAATAAATTCGAAATTATGTTTAGATAGTATTCTAATAGAGCTCTATCTAAGCGCTATTTCGAATGCATTGCGATTTCTCATAGAATAGAAAAATAATTCATTTGTATCTGAAGGAAGGAATTCCTAATTTCAGTGTTTATAATCCTAATATTCTGTCTGTAACATCGGATAAGAAAGAATCCTTCATAATCTGTCCAAAAACAGTTTCTACATCAGAAAGAACATAAAATGTACTAATCCATTTTATGTTCTTTCTGATGCAGAAACTGTTTTCGGACAGATTATGAAGGATTCTTTCTTATCCAATGTTACAGACAGAATATTAGGATTATAAACACTGAAATTAGGAATATAAATATAGGAAAATATAAAATAGATGTATCCATGACTCAGGTATATCGATCGATTAATGATTATATTACTAAATTGGTATACATAACCATTTTCATAATTTTTATCTGATCCGGTTCGAAATCGAGATACAGACTTTCACTGTCTGCCTGTATTTGTATTTGTGGAATGATCTCGTTACTGTACGAAGACTCCCAAAGTAAACAAGTCGTTACGTTGCAACACCATGGATTTAATAGCACTTTTTGATATTCCCATTTAAGATAGCAGATACAATGAAAGAATATATAGACAGATTTGAATATATTCTATCTGGTTTCAGAAGTGTCGATAGGTTTCCGTTTAACGATGCTAAACTGGTGATAATTTCTGCTCCGGTGTCAGTTTTCAAGGATGATACAATCTGTCTTGTATTTAAATGTAAATCAGGTACACTGAATTTCCTCCATTTCGTCAACACTGCTAAATTTTGTGAATTTATATCCGTAGTTTCATTCTTCTCTGAGGTACTTGCACGTCGTCATCAATAAAACATAATGCCTAGAACATTGATATAATGTAGAACTGTTGAAAATATATAGGAATATGTTGTACATTCTCTCTGTTGAGTTACCTTATTCCGTATGTTATAAAGTTGATTGAGCCGGGATAAAGAGAGATGTACTTTCGTCGGTCGTTCCATTTCAATGAAAAACTGGCGATTTTTGCCTAGAATCATTTCAGATTTTATTGTCGCAAAAGAAGGTGGGACCCTTCTGGATGTGGATCTCCATGCTTTGTTTTCATCATAGAAAACTCGCTCGGTATTGCGTTTAGATTTTGTGCATCGCCGAGCATTGTTGTTATATCGAAACAAGATATCTATAAATTCCGCAACAATATTAATTAAAATAAAATATTTGATAATATGCCACATTAATATTAAATAACGTATTAATTTTTTGTAAGTAAAATGGTATAATACGTACTTGTATCTTTTTAGATAAATGTTGAGAGAAGTAAATGTTTGGCTGATTGATCATTAGGTAAAGTAATGGCTGTTTTACATTATCATTATCGTCTTCGCAGTCAGTTTTGTGTATATCCTAAAAATAATATTCATATTTTATTAATAATATTAAAGTACTGCAATTGAATAAATTAATCTCAATGTAACTATTGCTCACTATGTTATCTTCTAAATCAAGGAATGTATTCTGGACTTCGTATAGGATAAATGTTATCTTTCCGCAATTTACTAAAAATTCAAACGGTGGAAGTATCATAGTTTCAACCATGGGCCTTCCCTGCAACAAAATCATTACTTTTAATATAAATTCTGAATTAAATCATGAAACGCTGTTATATGATAACTTACAATTATTGTGGAATGCATGCTGGACATTTCAAAATCGACACCACTATCTTTTGTGAAGTCGATATCTGAATCGTCTGACGTCTGTTTCAGCCAGCTAATAGCTTTGAGCTCCTGAAGGAAATCTTTGAACTATATTATTAGAACTATTTTTATCGTCCAGTTTCACGAAATTTCCGGACAATAATGTCATAAATTCATTATTGAACGTTGATATTAATTTAATTTGATCTAAATTTATTGTCAATTCTATGTCTGTAATGCAATTTACTTCAACGGCGCTTCCACAGACAATTGTGTCTCCTTTAAATGTGACAGCTTTGGCAATAATTAAGCAAAGATCAAATCTAGGATTAAATATTAAAATTAAAATACTATAATTATCATATAAATTTTTACGCGTTTAAATTATATTAATTGTATTACTTCGTTAATACTGTAGATGTTGAAAAGTATGGATCTAGACTACTATCATTCCCGAGCTTATTCCACTCTAATGCTGGATTCTCGTTCATTGTATATAAGTACGATTAAGACATCCTCTGAAAACAATGACGCTTGTATCAAATCTGGGTGTTTCAAAAATTTTCTTTTAAGTTTTACAGTTTAGACAATGTATAAAATATTTCCTTAAAAATTATGGAAAAAACAATACAGTTTTGATGGTAAACCTTATTAATGCTTAGCTGATAAATTCTTCCAAGTAGTGGTATATGCACACACTCCTTTAACACTAATTTGATATTGTCGATCCTCTACAGCCGAACCTGGTACGTTTAATATATTTGCTCGAGCAGCCAGTTGATAAATGTCGGTTCGCAATGAAACTCTACAAACTGGATTTTCTGCATCCGGCGTAATACGAAGTCCGTCCAACTATATAATATATGATATAATACCAAAATAAATAAGTTTAAATATTAAATCTTTATAATAAGGAAATTATACAGGAGCAAAATGGTTTACAACCTGAAGTATCAATAAATCGTCTTGTAATTTATTCGTATCAGTCGGCATCATGAGACGAAAATCTTTGAATTCCAGATGTATCAATGGCAACGATTCATTATTCAAGTTGGTTATGCCAACTAATGGTTGCCATGTTTTTATAACGGATAGATACCGTGTTTTTGTCAGTAGATGAATTCAGGCACGTAAAAGGTTTCACCAGTTGAGCATATTTACTAATTACACCAATTGGTAAGATTATATCGACCATTTGCATTTTAATAAGTATTTCAGAAATGTAACTGTTCGTAGACAACGTAGAATCAAGCAGCAATTCTTTCTAGATATTAGAGTATCACAGAGTTAGTTTCACAAGTAAATAGATAAACGATATTCTTAATTTAAGCATGACTGATTTTAAGTACAATGATTGAATAATTATCCTACCTTCTAACGCTTCTGAGTACCCCAACGTGTGTATATATTTCCAGATTTTGCACGAGTAAAGTATCAAACTTATAAAACCAGAATTATCACCTTTCTGTAAATTATCTTCCCTTCAGCTCGAATCCTTCGATTCCCTTCCACAAAGTACCAACCCGGCATATTCAACAACATCCCAATTTGATGCGTATGGACCTCTATCAAATCACAATATCAAAAGTGATTTTACTTAATCAGACTATATTTATAACCATTCTCAAAGTTGTTGTAGTTCAATAGTCTCTACAGTTGTCTTTTAAGGTTAGCTATATACATTACAAGATTATTTCACAAGTTTATTCGGTTTTTATATAAGTGATTGTCAAAGCAATGTTAACCATATACATAATTTTACATTAACAATAACTTTAAAAAAATGATGGTAAACTTGAAATACTACTACAGCTTTGAGGATTACAAATATATCTAAACGAAAAGATTTAACCAGCACACAAGGAAATCAAAGATTTAGATAACGCAAAATAGATCACTTACCTTTTTGGCAACGTATAGGCGTAACGAGTCAGCTCGAATTCTTTGAGGTTTCACAATCAGTTAGTCAACAATAGGTTAGGTTAAGTTGGATCGTTCATAAAATGTGCGATCTCGAGTAAAAATTAACCTAGTAAAAATCGAAATCAAATGTAGATTTAATAACCATATCACAACGTGATGATGAGGTTTTCAAGTAATTGCAATAAATTAATGAAATGTTTTTTACCTCTAAAAATCTCTATTTTCTTCTCGACGAAAAAAATTATTAAAGCTGCCAAGTACGTTGTCAATTACGGCCAACTAACGTGTTGACGTAATCGTCAAAGCGTAATAGTATATTGTGATACAAGTGCGCGAAGTTGGCTATTGCTCACGAGTGCGCGGAGCGCACGAGTGAACAATAGCCAACTACGCACGCACTTGTATCACATACTATTTTGTATTACAAGTGCGCGGAAAAGTGCTCTTTATTTGACGAATTTCTGTGCGAGAAATAGCCTATTTCTCACGGTAAGCCAATTACTTCACGGAAATGTCGTTTCCACGGGCCGTGGATACACGAGTGCGCGTAGCGCACGAGTGTGACAGATTGTTGTAAGGTTAGCTTTGGTTACGAATTAGCTTCGTCTGCTGGGAGATGGCGTTACGTTAGAGTGCAGTCCGGATAACTAATACCGGACATCGGGCATGTTTCATTGCTTGCGGGTGGCGCTCATGCCCGTGGGCAATACATTGCCCACGCTCGAGCAACCAATCACATGCCCGTATTTCCATTACCGTACCGTTTTGCTTCCTTTACTGCATTGATGACGTCACGGCCCGTGGAAACGACATTTCCGTGAAGTAATTGGCTTACCGTGAGAAATAGGCTATTTCTCGCACAGAAATCCGTCAAATAAAGGGCACTTTTCCGCGCACATGTGATACAAATATATTTCCCGACGCAGAAGTGCGTAGAAATGGGAAATAGCGAGAAGGCCGCCAGGAAGACCATGGACAAAGAAAACGCTGCAATCAGCTGCAATGCTGCCTCGAGACGGCTCGAGATAAGCATTATAAGACTGCGCGTGCGTATTTATTACTAAAAGTGAATTATTTTCGAACCTATTACGAATAGAAAAAGAACTCCTTTTAAGACCATTTAGACTAATTCAATAAGAAGTCAAAAGTTATACTTCTATGAAATTCTTTTTGACATATCAAGGAGGAATTCTTTTTGAGTTTATTTCGGACAAATTACGGGTATTCTTAAAGAATTTGAAAAGGTGAAATCTTTTCGAATTCATAACGATCAGCTGTGCTATCTGGGTAGAGATCACAATGAGACTCATTATATATTATAAATCCTTGATCCTGTAACTTCTTCATTTGGTAATGAAGAGTCTATGTTTTCGCAATATTCTTATGGTAGATGAAATATACGATTCCTTGCCTTTAAAATCGATTGTCACGTTAGATCTTTCGCTCCTTTCGTCACAGACACGCGTATTGCAATGTCTTCATTTCATTAGCAGCATTGCTGCAATCTTCGCATTATCTTTAATAAGCATGAGCAATAATAATGCGAAATGAGTTGTCGCATAAAAATTTCCGTCTTTAAAGAATTATATTGTATTACGCATCTGTTGTTTGCCTGATGCGTACGCAACGCAAAAAAAAACTGCAACTTCTCCTCGAATTAATCGGATGCCGGAAGACCCTTGAATTTTGATTTACAGTTAACCTGTAACGTTGCGAACAACCGATCGTTCGTTTCGTGCGTAGAAAACAGGAAAATCCCGTATTCCGAACGTTAAGAGAGTACGACTAGAGTCATATTATTTTATGGTGATTTCGTGACTGGACTCTCTTCGGCACGCTGCGTCGTTCGTTTTTGTCATACTTCTGCTTTTTACGTTGCTGCGCGCAAGCAAGAATACGCTATAATTGATCAAAATAATACCCTAGTGAACACAATGCAATGTCCCAAATCGAGACATAAGACGTCTTAAAGACGCCATTAAGACGTCTTAAAGATGTCATGTCATAAGGCGTCTTAATGACTATACTAATATACAATAGACTAAACACTGGAGAGTTGTATGAAAGATCTAAAAAGGACAGAGATATGCTTGCTGGGACTCTTTCCTTATCTAATTGTGTAGTTGGACAGAAAGAAGGTGAGGAAACAAGGTGTGATTTAAAAACTGTAAATTTAAAAACGCATTCTTCGCATTTTTATCAACGTTAATTGTTAACAATTTAAGAAATCAACCAGATAATACACGTAAAAGGCTCGTCGCCAGACTGCAGCGCGCATAATTCTTGCGTTAAGATCGAAGTGATCTCGAGCTCACGCGTCGATCCAGGCCGGAAGTAGCGTCCCACGATGTGAATACAAATTCCAGCCGATCAATTTCCTCGGGCAGCGAGGAGAATGGACCGGCGCAGGTGCGTTTCGTCTCCGATCCAATCTCGCATTTGCATCAGACCTCTATCGTGATGCAAAATCCGTAGCTCCCGTTGTGTGCGTATATGTACCGTTTGCGTATATACGCGCGGGCGTTTATGTCGGCTGACGGTGCACCTGCGACTATTTTATGTCTTCCCTGGAAAAGCTGGACACTAAATCCCAAACGGCTATCCGTTGTCGATCCGCTGACTGCTGATCGCAGACGTCAGTGGCGCAGCTAGAAGATTGAGCTGACTAAGTGGATAAACCGCTGTCCTCGGACAGCATGCTTGTACAAAATCGGGACATAAGACTTCTTATAGACATTTTTAACCCTTAAACACATATGTTGGGTATGCCATACCCGGTCGGGTTCTTTAATCACGTGCCATTCGAAACGGATGACGGTAGCGGTCCGGTACAAGCGTGTAAAAAAACTTTGAGGTTTTGTCTTAAATGTCGAATTTACAGTTGAAATACGCGAGTCAGGTATGGCATACCCACGTTATGTATTGATGGTACTGACTGGACAGTATGTGTTTAAGGGTTAAGATGTCTTATGATAAGTTTAAAAGACGACTTATATCCCGATTTTGGGTCTAGTGATGTCTGGGTCGCTTTATCCTCGCTTTACCGAATTTCAAACTAGAAACTTATAAGAATCTTGACAGAGAGAGAGAGAGAGAGAGAGAGAGAGAGAGAGAGAGAGAGAGAGAGGGGGGGGGGGGAGGGAGAGAGAAAATCAATAATATTTATCTTATTATTTAGAAAATAACACAATTTTAATTTTAATATAATTGTTTAATTATTTAAAAATTTAATTTTTTAACGTTATTTGTTCAAAATTTAAATAAATATGTAATTATCTCTGTTTGCAAAATATTCCTCTCTCTAATTCTCGATTAAATAATCTTTTTAGCTTTATTATGGCATATTTATTATAGATTGTCCATAATTCTCACAATCCGCACCTTTCGTCCCGGCTACGCCACTGAATAGAATGCGCGTTTAAGGCAACACGTACTATACTGCGATTCGATACGAATCTCTCTCTCGTCCGTTTTATTTGGAAAATTTGCAAAATGAACGCAATCCACGGGATGTTACGCGGTCTTTCAACCCGCCGTGCTTACCGGACTTACCGGACTTACCGGACTCTTCGTGATTTGTTTCCAAATAAGATAGTGGATATCTACACGTGTATATCGAGATGATGTTTTCTGGAAGCTGAGGTGCAAGTTTCCAGTGCTTAAACATTTCAGGCAAATGTTTTTTAAAGATGCTTTTTAAAGAATTTTCTTAGATTTTAATATACACGTAAAGAAAATAAACATGTATTTGCAAATAAAGAAAAATAAAAGCGTGTCAAATTAAAGATATTAATTCCAGGCTTTCTTGTTAATAATGATTGATGCATTTGGCTTACTCCCTTCACTTCGGAATTGATGAGTGAATGACGCGCGCATCGACGAATGATAGGCGACAGATTCGTATCGCTCGTCGACTTGCGTCACGAATTAATCAGCATCACTTGCCAGCCCGATCGCTCGACAAGATTTCGAGTTAGGCGAGGCTACCAAAGTAGTACGATCTGTATGTTTCACGTCTTCGACGGCTTGTCGCGCGTGAGCCGATCGGGCGTATGCCGTTGCACAGCACGTGTAATTCGACATCGGCTAATCTTAATTCAGCCTGCGCGATGGCATCAAATGAGATTCCGTTGGCAAAACCGCGCAAACATTCGTGAAAGCGGGAGTCAAGTGCACCGCTGAAATCCTGGGAATTCTGGGATTTCTGCTTTTTAATTCCGCGTCGAAGAGATTCGAGACTGGCCCCATACACGAGATATGAATTTATTGTTCAGCGAATAAGCAAACAATTGCAGGAGGTATAATTCGCAAAAATAGCACTACAATCTACTCTGATAATATAATAGTGAAATAACAAAGTAAAATTAAATTATATTATTTAAATCATTATCTAATGCTCAATTAATGTATTTTTAAAATAAATGTAACTGGATAAAACGAAACGACTGTTTTCATTCTATGTCAACAAAGAAAACCACTTATTGTTAAAGCAATAAATGATAATACTATAATGATCTTAAACTCGTGAATGAATTGTAAGGAAAATATATTTCGTATGCGGCTGAATCTGTATCTTTTATGAGCTCTACATGTAACACATATCTGATATGCCTCGCGAATTTTAAAAAAAGATTCAGAATAATTGTGATTCAACGGTACTAGGCGCACCTGCTTTCCGTTTTCGTCTAAAAAAACGCTTTATTCACAAATTAGTTTCAGATATACTGTATGGTCACTGAACTCGTTCTGTATTGTCTCCAAGCCATCCGTGTGGCTTTATACAGTATATTTATACAGTATATTTTAACTCAGTTATATATTAAAAAAAAAAGGAAAAGAGGCATTTCTCTCTTATAATATACGTACATTTCTCTCTTAACTTCCTAAAACTATAATTTTTTTCCACGCGCGAAACAATCTCTGCATTACATGATTTATTTATAGTAGGTATGCTGTAAAACCAGTCATCAAATGTTGTGACAAAAATATTAATTTGTTAAAAATTTATTGGCAAAAATCACGAATAAATTTTCATAAAATATAACAATTTTCAGAGTTAAAGGTTTTGTTGGCAAGTTAAAAGTTGGAAGATTCTAATGGGATCACAAATCCTCAAAGAATTAGCTCTCAAATGCGCAATTTTTTGTAACATTTTGATATTCTTGGTGGATTGCCATTACCTTCCCAAAAATAGTAATTGAATAAAAATTAATGATTTGTGATCAAATTTGAACTTAGATCTTCTCATTAGAGTAGTATCTTTCTATTATATCTCTCTGTGCCACGATTGTCACTAATAACTGCTTAAGCAATACTAAAAAAATATTTAAAAAATTCTTCTTTACTAATTAAACCCTTTTTTTACCCTTTTCATCATAGTGTTCCTAGTTTTACCCTTTTCATAGTATAGACAATCGACGAAGTACATGTAGAGAAAGCTCTTTACAGATGTAAACGAGCATCAAAAAGTCATTTGGCATATATGCAAAACTGCGCACTTAAGGATTTGGACAATATTTATTGTCCCATTCGTCAGTTAAGCGGCTTATCGGTTATCGCGTTCGTATTCCGGTATCGCAGATGTTATATAAATATATACGTATCACGGTCCCGCGTCCGTTTCATGAATCAACCCCGAATCGCACCGCTTTCCAAGTCACGCATATCGTATTTCCGAGCGTGACCAGGCGGTTCAAAAAGTATGCCTGTGTTTGTCAGAGGATAGGCGCGCGTATCGTGGTTGGTATCGCAAAATTCATACATCATTCTCGGAACATTTTTATGCATCGCCGCCTCTTCCTTCTCGGAGAGCATCGAAATCAATCTCCGCAGCACATTCTCCGAACGCATTATTTTCCGGACTCGTACCTATACCTAGATTACGATGTTCCTCTTGCAGGCTCTGGAATCGCAATCGTCGAATTAATTCGCGAATGCAAATACGAAACTTACAAGCAATTATTCGATTCTTGAGCTTTTAAGAATTCAATAGTCTTAATAACGTACTTAATTTTGATTGCAATTTGCAATAAAACTTCTCCAACACATCACATATTAATAATTATAATATGTCAAAATACATTTAAAAAGCCCTTTTTTGTACAATAGCTTTATTAACTATAGATTTTTAAAAATTGTGACATGATAGAGCAATTTAGTAAACGGAATCGTATTTAATGTCCAAAAATCTACTTGTGTATTTTTTAAAATAGTTTTAACAATATAAGAAAAAAAGTTTAATGAAAAATTTTAATGATATATTTAATGATATAAAGGATAAAAATGTTCTAATTAATATATTAACATTTAAAGATGTTCTATGATTATATATTATAAAAGTTTCCATTTAAAAATAGCAAGTTTCATCCATTTTTAGAACAACTGAACAAACGGTTTCAAACGGTTTCAATTTATGCAAAGGTGCCGGATCCATCCAGGAATAATATGACGCGAGTTTGACGTAACTCCCTACACAATGCACCGCGCTGCGCGTGTACAACTTCTTAATATTAATATTATGTCAGTCATACTCGTCCGAACGAGTAAGGCTGGTCAGAGGTGACGATAATTCTTCGGGGATGATCAAGGAGTCTGTAAGAGTCCAAGTGGTGGTGGCCGTGACCGTCGTGTCTGGAATCGTAAAACGCGCTCGTAGTCGGATCCGTCTTGATATGTCAGTCTCCCTTCAACTGCGTTCCATCATCATCAGCTGCAGAGGCAGACGCGGTATTATTTCAATCCCTACGCACAGGCGACGTATTCTCTTTGCGTCTCCCTGCTTTTATTCATATTTTATGTTTGTGACGAATGCTGCGGCGCATCCCTCAGTCGTAACTTCCCGAAGCACTAAGCCGGCTTTTTTACTCACGCGGCTTAAATTTGAATTTTTGCGGTGATCATAAATTTCAGGTTATTTTTTAAATTTAAATTTAAATTTAAATTTTTGCTAATCGTAATTTCTGTAACAATATTTATCAAGCTTTTAATTTTATTGTCAATCTGAGAACTTTCTCAGAAGGGGTATTATCAGAGAGGAAAATGGCGAGCGAGCAAAATCCTTTGATTCTCGCGTATATTTTTAGAACGATTGAAAATGCATGAGGCTGCCCTGCGCGAGTCTGTTTGTCTGGAACGCTAGATTCCTCTATCGCGTCTTGATCGGGGTGACTCAGTAACTCACGTCGCGAAAGAGGAAAAGTGTGGGGCCATCGGCCCTCCGCGACATTCGTCAACCATCGTCCATTCACATTCCCGCCGTTTCCCAAGCGAATTCATTTACAAACACTTTGTTTCAGTCATCGAGTTTCGAGCCAAAAGCCTCGAGGCAACCCGATTCTTTCTGAATCAGGATTTATTAGGCGCTCAATGTTCTCTTCCGTCATTGACTACAGTGGGTCATTAAAAAAAGTAATGAATGAATTAAATTAGGGGACTACGGTCTACGAGCCGGATTCGGCCCATCAAGAAACTTTGTTATGTATATTGTCGCGCCTTTAGTTTCGGTCGTCATTGCGTCGAATTTTTGTAATATAAAAGAATTTTAAAATAAAGATATTTTGTTTTTATATAATTTTCAAAAATAATACTTATCCGGTTCCGCAGTCATTACAAAGATTTTGTAGAGATTATTAAGATATGTGACCCGTTTGACCAAACCCTATAAATTAAATAAAAAATGTTAAGTGAAAAATATACTACCATATCGTATAAAACCAAATTTAAACTTGCGATCTTTTTCCCCCTAATTTAGGTCTTAAAATATTATCAACGTTGAATTTGTCAAGACATTTCCTATACATCGCATGTGTTATAAGATACTGTCGCATATGTCGATTATCTATAAGAACTTTATACTTTTAGAAGACATACGTATGCGCGTCCACCGATAATTCCATGTCATTTACATGCGCAGAGGAGCACGATGAACGGATTATCACGACCCGTTTCCCGTATCGGTTCGATTTCGCGAATTTAGATTGTCATCGGCGCGGATCACAATTAATTCACGTGGTCACATCGGTCATGACGATCACGTAGCGCTCGGCGATGCGTGCCTTTGCATTACCGCGATCCTGGCAGTATAAGCGAAGCCACTTGACGAAGGCCTGGTGGGGCACCCGCTCGACAATCCCGTATCCCCCGTGTATCCACCAATGGATCCGACCCATCCCATACCCCCGTATCAAGGTATCTACCCATCCCATCGTCCTGCGTGTCCGTGTGCTTCATGGTATAAAAGCTATTGCGACGGCAAGGACTACCAGCATCGTGCAAAAAGTTGGTGCATCAAGATCGGTGGAAGTGAATCGCTTAATTATCCCGGATTTTCTAGTCGAAGATCACGAGAAAGATTTCTGGTCGAACTAGTGATCAAGGTAAAGGAAGAATTGTTACGAAAGATCTCGAGGACGGATTGAAATCAGAGCTAGAATGGCTGGGTGCATTAGCTTTGTTCTGATCGCGATCGCGTCGACGATCGTGATGGCGGAGCCGAGGGTGATTCCGGCCGAGCCTGGTAAGCATTGGAAATTAACTTTCTTTTAACTTGGATTTTAACAACTACAACATTTTGTATAGTTATCTTATTACAAAAAGATCTCCAAGTTTCTCGGATGTAATTAATAACAAAGATAATAGAACAATAAATTACGTATCAAACAATACATTCCAACATTTCAAATGTAAATAACAATAATTGTTCTAGTTCTAGTAACAAACACAAAGACATACGAGATTCCTTTCTCAAGAGCGAAGCAGAAAACTATAATAATAAACAATTTTTAACTTTAAACACCTGCATCAATTATTTTTTACAGTTTCCGTCACGCTGGACGCTTACGGCAACCCTGTAATGTTCCTGAGGGAGAAGA
Organism: Temnothorax unifasciatus; assembly: GCA_030770225.1. Lineage (NCBI taxonomy): Eukaryota > Metazoa > Arthropoda > Insecta > Hymenoptera > Formicidae > Temnothorax > Temnothorax unifasciatus. The sequence continues at coordinate 84,267 of JASTWK010000253.1, read as the reverse complement.
GGACGGCCGTACGACCTTATCCGCACAGGACGATGATGTTTACCGGTTACTACAGACCGATACGTCGCACGAGTAACGGCGGCCAGGCGACGAGCGTGTTCGCGCAGGGAAACGCCGTGAGCGGCGAGGCTTTCCTCGGCGGGGTGCGGCACACGCCGCATCTCAAGCGCGGCCCGGAACCGATCGAGGAATCGGAAGTGTCGAGCGCCGAGGCGCAGGCGGCACCGGCGCCCGAAGAGGAGCAGGAACACGAGTATCATCATCATCGAAACGAGGTGCAGCGTCACGAGGAGGAGCACCATCACCATTACGATGAGGAGGAGGAGCAGATTCATCACGACGAGCCGCATCATCATCATCATCATCATCATGAGGATTCTCTGACCCCTCAGGTACGATGATGATTTCGCGAGATTTATATTCGATGAGTGTGCAAAAATTATTTTTAAATAAATAAACGCATAACAACCAGAATCTCTTAACAAAACGGGAATAAAATAAGAGTGTAGTAAATGTGGGTCTATAATTTATGCCAAAGTCTACTTATAATTAAAAAGACTTATAATTAAAAAGCATGAGATAATATAGTTCATGCTCACAATCTTTATACATTCAAATAGGACGTCATAAATATCAACGTATTCAGTAAATTGCTCTTCTTTGAAATACTACACATGGGTTTTTGCATTACTCCTGCAGGAAGAGGAGCAGATTCCGTTAACCACGGAGATTGCGCAACCGACGGAGAAGCCGATCACGGCCACGGAAGTGTCCGCGCCCCGACCGAAGGTGCATCATCTCAAGAAGACGCATAAGACGCCCGTAACTGTCCACGCCGACGACGATGACGACGACGAAGACGAGGTGGATGAGGAAGACGACGAACCGGTCGTGCCGTTCGTACCTTTTAAGGGCAACAAACGCCGCCAGGGTCATCCCCATCTGAACAACTTCTTCCCTATGGTCTTCAGCTTCCCGAGACTGGCTACTCGCGCTGGGTCCTCTTCTGGGTCTCTTCCTGGTACCATCACTGCCATTGCAAATAGTTTCTCCACGTCAAGAGGCGGAGTCGCCAGCTCAGTAGCCACTGCCTACGGCGGGTCTCCAAACGGGTAAGTTATATTCACTTTCCGTTGTTTTTCTTTATATATAAAAAAACATTAAGCTGAAAAATGAATTACTGTAATTAATTAATTGCGTTAGAGGAAAAACTGTATTAAATTATTTAGAACATTCTGGATGTATTGAATGAATTCAAGTATTACAGGGAAAAACTGCCTTTAAAATAGATTTATAAAAATTAGTATATTTTTCGTATGTATTCTGTTAGGAAAAAACAACGACCTCAGCCATATAAGGAATAACTCCTAAAGCGATCGATGTTGCGGTTATTGGCGAGTTGAAAAACTGAGTTTGCCTGGAAGCTCTTAATGAAGATACAATATTCTTTGGACATCTCGCACGTTATTCGTGTAATTGCTAAGTCTTTTTATATGTTTTGTTAAATATTTGTCAAATCTCAGACATTACTAACAACGATTTCGACTTCGGTGAAACGCATACTCCATTCAGTTGGTAGCAGTCGGGAGTGAAAAAAAATATATATTAAGCTATACATAGAAGTATTTTTGTTTAAGACTGTGCAATTTATTATGTAAAATACTTTATTAAAGTTAAGTAGACTAACACAAATTTGCAGTTTGTTAATTTTAGACTATACCGAGCTTTAAATTATTGCTGTACTACTTTTTATATTAAACTTTCAGACATAGATTGCAATTGTTTGACTTACAAGGAGACAGTTTGATTTGGATAAACTTTTGTAGATATGTAAAATGATTCGAAACATGAATAACAGAATATTTTATTTGTGCCCTATCGTTCGTAAAGATATGATTTTTAACCTTAAAATTAAAAGGGTTCTCACTTTTCCCGTATAACATTTAAACTACAAGAAATAGAGAAAAATTTTTAAAATAAAAATTTAATGGTAAGTTAAGGTCTACAAAGTAGCATAAACAAAAATCTAAAAAAAAAATTGCAAAATATTTTTTGCAATAAAACATTTTTAAAATTTTTGTAGACTTTAACTTATCATTGAAATTTTATTTTAAACAATAATACAAGAATTATATGACCGTTATAATATACAATGAAAGATTAAATTAAATAATCGTTATTTACGGTCCAAGCCGGATCTTGGTGGCTCAATTATTCTATATTTTTTTGTGTATTACACATATCTTTTCCAACATTAGTAAACTGCGCACCGACTAGATTTGTCAGACTTATAACACAGTTCTCGTTGGAGTAAAATCCCCTTCTCCCCGTAATTAAATCAATTCGATTTAACTATCTAAATAACTGTAAAGAAATTATTGCAAAAAATATAATTTTGGGGGAAAAACATGTGTAATACACAAAAATATATAGAATAATTGAGCCACCAAGATCTGGGTTGGACCGTAAATGGCGACTTAAGGGGTTATATCCACTTAGGAGGCAAAAAAAAGCGATTTTTTAAGAATTTATCCTGGAAAGGCATTTTAATTTATAAACACAAAATTTTACACACTTATTGTAGTCACTTTTAAGTATAATTTCAAATTTTTTTGTTTAAAAATAATGATGTTTACGGCCGCTATAGCCGACGTCCGGGAGCATCTCTAAAAAAAACGTGTCTTGCGGTGACCACTCTATCTCTGGACTGAATCATCTGAAATCAAAAAACCAAAAAGATTTCGTTAATATAATATATTATCTAGTATTTGATCGAAGGAATAAGCAAAATATTAATTTTTAAAAAAATGGCGGCTTCTAAAACAAAAATTTCGATTTTTGCTGTAAATTTTGTTTGTTTAAGAAGCCACCATTTTTGTTAAAATTAATATTTTGCTTATTCCTTCGATCAAATACTAGATAATATATTATATTAACGAAATCTTTTTGGTTTTTTGATTTCAGATGATTCAGTCCAGAGATAGAGTGGTCACCGCAAGACACCGAAATGCTCCCGGACGTCGGCTATAGCGGCCGTAAACATCATTATTTTTAAACAAAAAAATTTGAAATTATACTTAAAAGTGACTACAATAAGTGTGTAAAATTTTGTGTTTATAAATTAAAATGCCTTTCCAGGATAAATTCTTAAAAAATCGCTGTTTTTTTTTGCCTCCTAAGTGGATATAACCCCTTAATTTAATCTTTGATTTTATTTTAAACATTTCTCTCTAGCCTTTGTAGTTTAAGAATTATACGCGGAAAATGGAAGCGCCTTTTTGACTTTGAGATTGAATATCATACCTTTAAAGATAATAGAGCACAAATAAAGCAGACTGTTATGATGTATTAAGTGACTCTACATACCCACAAAATTTCATCCAAATCGATGAGTTCGGGTTCAGGGTGTTCCCTTGTTAGTGATTCTTACAATTAGATGAAGAGTGTAAAGAAAAACCGATTAAAGTTTTCTTGTCGAAATTGATCTAATTATGCTATCTTGTGGCATTTTCAAAGAACTTTCATAATTCTTATCTGTTTTGATAAAAAACAATTCATTAGAAATAAGGCCGAATAATGTACCATGCTGGGGAAACAACGATCATAATCCATGCGCTTGTGAGGAAGAAACAACAGAGTCCGATATACAATGTAAACACCAAGTAAACACTAAAGCTACGTTTTGATATTCACTAAATTTTGTACTAATTTTTTTGAAGATGTCGTAAAACGTAAAATTGCGTTTTTCTTGAAATTACTTTGGATATCTATAGATTTTTCTTTTGTACCCTTCAGGTAATTTGTTTCAATTTACATCCAAATTAATACGTAAATTTACTTTTTAAAGAATTAAATATGCTTAGCCTCCTCTTTGTGGAATACATTACAACCGTAATTTATAATAACATATATATAAAAATTTAATATTAGCATAATCCGCAATTATAGCTTATATTTGTATGTAGACTAAGAAAACTATTAAATAAACTCTTAGAAACTTGATAAGTTCGAAAAGAATCCAAAATCTAATAATTGTTTTGAAAATAGAAATTAATATACGTATATTGAAGGAAAAAATTGATTTGAGAATTGAAATTGATTAATGTATAATAAATTTTTCAATTAAAATATTCTTTATACATTTTCTACATTCAATAGTCTATTAAATAAGTAATATTAAGTTTTTTTTATAGTAAATATTAATTGTAATAGATTATATAAAAAAGTATTGAAATAAAAGATTTTTAAATATATTGTGCTGTATTATAACATAATTGTGTACTATACGTATTTTATCCAACTCAAAGTAACGGAAAATATGAACTTTGTAGATAATCATCTGAGAAACTTGAGGAGAACTCAAAATCTGATATAATGAAATTGATTTATATATAATAAATTTTCCAAAAATAAACATTCTTTTGTATATTTAACAATCTGTATGTAAGTTTTTTATAGTATATAGTAATTTCAATACTATAAAAGAATATTAAAATTATAAAGTCTTCTTTGTTTTTTCCTAAAGAATAGATAAATTATACTGTATTATAATGGTTCTGTCGTTCTGTGTTTTATACGCATTTTATTTATGCAAAGCTCGGGAAATATGAACTTCGTGGATGTACGATATAATACCAAATATTTATAATATAAATACATATAATTCGAAGTTGAGACATATTTATTATTATCGTGCATTCTAAAAACTCTCCGCTACCAATTATGCGTAGAATTTTAAATTTTATGTAAAGAGCATCGTAATAAATTAATAATAAAAAAACAATAATTATCATACACATGTATATAACAAATGATGACAATAATGTGTCGGCGAAGTATATGTAGTCAAACTAAATTCTTAGACATTTTTATTTTTGCCACATTTAACGGCAAATTTATTTATATTATGTATTTATAGCTGATTAAAAGGTTTTTATAAACAGATATCTTTAATTAATTTCAAAATATCAACGATTTCCTGAATACGCAATAAAATCATATGAAATAATTTTCTCTTGTGACATTCGCTATGTAACAATATAAATGAATTAAGAAATTATAGTAATAAAGATGGTATCGAGTTTATCTGGAGACGTTTTTTCCATTGATTAACAAAGATAAACAATCAAGAAGTCCGATCGTCTGCTGGTTGACGTAATTTATACCGAAATAATTTTGCGTAATGTATTTACACAATTTAAGTGCGATGACGAAACTGCTTTATAATTTTCAAAAAAAGAAAAATTGAAATCATTAATTTATTAAACGCTTTGGTAAATATAAATTCACAAAATTGACATCTGCTACTGCAAAAGCAGAAATATACTATACCTTGCAAACAATTGTTCATACCTGTCGGAAAAATAACGTTTCGAGAAGATTAAGACAAATGAAAGTGTGCAAATCTGATGTGGCATCACCTTGCGATTCTCATGCAAGATTGTTATCATTCATCTTCGGAAGGAATGATAATGTACAAACGTTGCGCATGTAATACCCATCAGTTCCACCGTTGGAAGTCCCCAAATTGAAGGTGAGGTAACTTTTAAAACGACTTTGTTTGGATATGACGAAAAAACGTATAAATTTATTGTGCTAGCATACTTTATCTTCCCATAGTCTAAATGAATCCGTTGAATCAAGATATTTTTGCAGTGATTCCTATGCAATGTAAATATATGATGCAACACGCGTAGCGTAAATGAGAAGTATATGTATTAATTATGAATAATACATGCTAATACCATGCTAATAATATCGTTCCACATTAGAGCGGAATAGTAATGGGGATTCCCATTCGTGGATGAGTTTTGAAGTGTTTGCTGATTGGAAAATTGTCTAAGTAAATGTATACACGATTTACATACGTCATCAGAATATTTTCTAATTTTATCTATACGATAATATTATTTGGTATTTATTCCTCTGACTTTACTCACAATATCTTCAAAATTGCAATCTAATATATTAAAAGTTCCGAGTATAAGTCTTTCGAAACTTCCGTAACACACACAACACATAACACATAACACACAACACACAACACACAACACACACACACACACACACACACACACACACACACACACACACACACACACACACACACTGTATCTAAACAAAAAAAAACATTTAAACTACTTTAAAAAGCTTTTAGATAATTTTGTGAGAATTGTAAATTAATAAATATGAGAATTAAGAGTAAAACTAAATGTTTGAAATAATTTTCGAGTAACCTATTAACAAAATCCTATCTTAAAATCAATCTATCTAGAGCACAAAGATTCGAAAATCAAAAGAAAACGCGATCAAATTGCGTAGTTACGTTTAACAGATTTTCAAACGTAAAAAAGCGTGTTGTCAGTTAATAGTAAGTTGACAGAGTACCTACCTATTAGGTGGGAATCCCGAAGTGTATTCGTTCATCGACCTAAGATTGTAAAGTTCCGAGAAAAATCAAGGCTACTAGTTGACCGTTAATGTATCGCCTAAGCAAGCAAAATTTCACGGTTCTTTGAGCCAGCCATAGCCGGCTTATCCGGTGTAATTAATTGGGCAATGAATGTCATCTAAAGTGCGATTATATGCGTACGACAACAGTTTGAGAAATGGTGTTTTGAATACCATTTGAATAGTTATGCAACTGCGGAATGTAAGAAGCGATCAATAGTTAAAAACGTGTTTTCACCTTCGTGTATCCCGAATGCTGGATTTTCTAAATATTAACTTCTCTCGTGTCGTTCTTCTTAAGCATGATATTCATGTTACGTAGTAATTTTATAGGTATTATGAATGTCTCGTTATTGGAATTTTTATCACGCAATTTTATCAAGATGGCGAAAGTATTATGCTATATCCTGACAATGATAAAACTTCCAAAAATAACACGGATAGTGTATCAGACATTAATTACGTAAAATTGACACTCGCATCTTCCTTCGTAAAAATCTTTATTATATGTCCATGACAATCTTCAATATCTCATTTATATCCTAGAAGAAATCAGACAGAAACTTCACCCAATTATCGTCTTCAATTTGACCATTAGTTTTAACACAACTAATCGTTTTTAGAGCTAAAGAAACAATTCGCACGATCATCTTTATTAGCGGTTCCCAAATTTTTTAGCTCTATTTTATTTTAAGTAGGATTTATATTTAGCACGATATTCATACAAAAATATTAAAATCTTTAAAATTATATTAGAAATTATATTGGAAATTATATTATTAATACTTTTAATACATCCCTATAAACAGTGTTAAATTATTTTAATTAAAGTTATTAATTTAGAAATTCTAATTACTTTTAATTAATTAATTAACAATTAGTTTAGAATTTTAGTTTCGTCAATGATGTGCAATAATTACTGTAAGTTTAGTAATTATTAATTAAAAATTGTAAATTGATATTAATTAATATTAATTAATTACTGTTGTAAAAACACTGTGGTTGACGATTTGTGTATCTCTCGCGCTTCTTTGAAAAACAGTTTGCGAATCAGATGAAGATGATTCACCAAGTGATACCGAGGATTGCTGGATTATTCGCTCGCAGATTTGTCACGAAATAACGTTCCACCGAGTGAGCAGGAAGTCGTTCCAGGGACACATCGGCAGCGGCGCATCATCGGTCCCACAACGACAAAGAAAAGGCTCATTTTGTTCGTGCTAATGATATGCGGCCGATTCAACGCCGCCGAAACTGCCCGTTTCGTATCTACGTAAACGTCGCAGCGTCGGGATATCCCAGAACACGTCTGAGTCCCTGTATATAAAGACTGCCTGGCTCATTTTCTCGTCGTCATTTGGAACTGAATACCCTCGGCGGCACGGTCAGTATCGGCAGAATGTCAAGGATTGCGATCCTCTTGTTCGTTGCGCTGCTCGTCGCAGTTGCGGTAGCGTTACCGGCGACCGCACCGCAATTCCAAGGTAAAGACGAAAACAGCTGTTACTCTCGCGAAAGTGTTATGGGAAGTGAAATTTTGACATGTTGTTGTCATTTTACCAGATTTGTATCGAAATTGTAAGATGTTCAGAAATTCGAATGTGTTAATTTGTCGTGTGCTTTTGATCTGTCTGGGACAGTCAATTACTTTTAAATTGTACAAACGTGTAGATACCACATATTAACGTATAGTTAAATTTAAAAATTTTTTTTGTTAATTGCGATTTGCGAGACAACTATCTTAAATTTTTTTTGTTAATTGCGATTTGCGAGACAACTATCTTAAGAAGGTATTATCGCTGACATGATATTTATAAAATAGATATTAACATTTTTAAGATTGCCAGCATATTTTCTATCGTTATTGAAATACGTTGATAAAAAAAAAACCAGTTTGTCTACTTTTTAAAGTGACACTGACATTTCGACATATCTCGCGATTCATTACGCAAACGTACCCTTGTTGACAAAAATGTTGTATCAAGAGTTGATAAAACCTTGTGATTAAAATTTCTGATAGCAATCTCGAATCTATAAATATATATTGAATCGCCAAACAAATCGTCAAATCCAATTAATATAACTATTTCCCCCTTTAATTATTTTTGAAGTAATGTCTGAATTAACTAAGCCAAGGTTCAAATCTAAAACTCCTTATTCAGGTCTTAAAAGGATAGTCAGAGCAGCCGCGCCGGAGGAGCCCGCTCGTCTCAAACGTGCCTATGGTGGATACGGCGGTGGTTTCGGCGGCGGATTCGGTGGTGGATTTGGCGGTTTTCGCGGGCACGGTCATCACGGAGGGCACCGAGGATACGGACACGGAGGATATGGACACGGAGGATACGGTGGATGCAGAGGAGGATGCGGGGGATATCCCGGTGGTTCTTTCGCCAACAGCGGAGCTAATGCTGGTTCAATAAGCACGCCGTTCGGCAGCGGTTCCTACGCACACTCGTTTGCTAATTCTGGGTAAATATTGCGAACCAACATTGCTGAGAATTTTTAACGGGTCGAGTTCGTCGAAAAGATCTTACGAATAATTTTAAAACGTAAGAAAAAAATTTTAAAGATAATCTTAATTATTAATTATAATTATTTGGTATAGGTATTGATCTCTCAATTATCATCTATGTTATTGTTAGGTGATAAAATTGTTTATTGGCATGCAACTCATGATAATATGTTTTGGTTGCAGTGGCGGCTATGGACGATGAAGGACTTAAAGGAACGACTATCATTGAGAATAAACTCACGTGACAATAAATTAATTCTACTTGCGCATTTATTAAATGTATAAACTCATATTTTACGCGGAATAAATTTATTTAAACAAAATATAAAACCGCTTATCTGATTTATCCTAAGATCTTTTAATATATTGTTATTTGATATATTATTACTATTCATCAATTTTATCAATAAACTGCAGCTACTGAGGTAATTTAAAATTAATACACTATTAGATGTCTGATATTTCTCACACCATCGATTGCAGTCTTTACTGCTCAAAACTCAATCGATCGTTGAATATTTTTGATCGCAAATCGCATTCAGTTTTAAGCGTAGAAACGTGACAGCCATTGGAAATGATTGTCATTCTGTGCAAATTCGAGAGTAGCGCGTCATCAGACGTCATTGGCAATTCCCTTATTCGTAATCCATCAAGAGACACGGTATTGTCTCGCGCCAAGTGATGTATCTATACGCAAACGGACGAGTTGAGAGACTCTTATATTATCGAATCTCAATAACGGCTGAACCGATCAAGTTCTGAGTTAGACTCAATCGATAGCTTGGGTTTGAATCATACAATAAAATGTGTTTTTATTTTTCTTCTACGTGTCTTACAAGCAGAGATATTACGATACAAAGTCCAAAATGTGAAAATTAAATTTTACATTAAGGTATGTCGTTATTATCGTCTGTTGTTTTTTCGACACTATGCAGCACTAGCAAGCAAAGTTTCTCACTAGCGTTGCATTGAAAAGTAATTTTTGACAATATCGCCAGCATCCCTATGACAACATTTCTACCGTATTTACACTTCAAATCCAAGTGTGTTATTTTTACACGCATAAACGTCTAAAAATAACACATTAAACTGCTGAAGCTGAAGCTCTTTTTACACGTTCCTTTATGTGTAAAATTACGTCATTTAACACGTTTGATCGTATTAAATTAAAAGTTAATATGATCAAGCGTGTTAAATAACGTGATTTAAAAGCAAAAAATGTATAAAAAGAGCTTCAGCTAAAATAATACACCTGGATTTGTGGTGTATATATACGTGTGAAACAATGAGAGACAATATTTCCAATAAGTCGATGAATTTTTGCGCGCGTCATTATCAATAGAGTAGCCCTATTCTGTAACTGTAACGACAGTATCGTTATCGTTATATTGTCGTTGTGTAGCTTTTTTATCATATAGTATACCTGCACAACGACAATAACGATAACGACACTCTGTCGTTAACAGTTACAGAATCAGGGTACAGGAGGTAAATCAGACCTATCAGTCAGAGAAGATTATTTTAGATTTCTTTCTATCACTAGACGACTCATTGTCAGACTATGTAGTGTAGAAAAAAAAAAAATTTTAAGCTAAAAGTAAAGGAGCGAGAGCGGGAGAGCGCGAACAAAGGAGCAAAAGTGAGGGAACATGTGCGAAAGGGAACAAGAGTGAGAGAACATTAGCGATAGAAAAAGAAGAGTTTGGGAAAAAAAGAGCAAAATTATTTCTTGTAATTTTATGGATGGAAAATTTAGGAATATGATCGCAAGGTATGGATAATAACGTAATCTTAAAACAAATAAAATATTGCAGAATACATAAAAGCATAAAAATATTATACTGCCTTTAAATCATATATTGCTTAAAAATGTTTTCACTACAAATGTTTCTACTAAAAAAACGAATAATATAAAATTAAAAAACAATATTTAAAAAAATGTAAAAAAGTCGCAAAGAGCTCCAGTATGAAAAACCGTTGTACAAAATTGTTTTAATATACCGAATATCAAAAACAATTGTGCATTGCAACATAAAATAATGTTGATTTCCGTAAGAAAAATATTTAGATGAATAAATGTTATTCAACATTTTATAATTTTAAAAACGTACATAGGAAATGTTAAAGTCAGAAAATTACGCCAAATAAGAAGAGAAAATATGATTAACAATTTAAAAAAAATTAAACATTTTGTAATAGTATAATTGTATTCCCCTCAACACCGACGTGAACCTGACTCGTCGAAAGTTCTTATAGAGTATAGATTATTATTCCATATAATTGCAAGATCAAACGAGCCCGCCGAAGGCGGGCGAAGTTTGATCGAAATTATATGATAAGTCTCGTTCGAAGATGATAATATTGTAGTCATGCTTGTCATGCTTAACATCACAACGTTTAACGCCTAGTAATTTTGAATAGATGGCGTGCTCCGCCATCTTATCTCTAGGATGATTCCCTTCTATCTTCATATTGTTTTGTGTCACGAACTCAGAATTATCACAATGTAATTTTGAAGATGATATTGGGAGTAGATATTTATTTCAATTGGGTAGATTAAGGGTGGGAGATTATCATCTTCGAACGAGACTTATCATATAATTTCGATCAAACTTCGCCCGCCTTCGGCGGGCTCGTTTGATCTTGCAATTATATTGCACGTCTCGTTCTCGATGATAATATTGTAGTGTTTTAGAGATTGTGATAATTCGTATTAATTTCTTTTACGAAATTATTTATTTATATTAGAATATTTATACAACCATAAGAAAAGAAATCTTAACTCTAATGTATAATTGCTCGCGCAAACTGGTCATTAGGTGCCTGAATGGGTCTATTATAAAATTTGTAGAAGGTTTGTGACCCAGGGGCCCATCCAGCACTTCGTCTAATAGCGTCAATATTCACTCCTCTCTTATGAGCAGTGGATACTGCCGCATGTCTGGTACTGTATGCTGTGAACCGATTAGTATCGATGCCAGCCTTGCCTAGAAGTGTCTTGATCCAATGACCAATGGTTTGTGCGGATGCTGCTCCAAATGGTTTCACAGTCGCAATTAAAAGATTATTTGTATTTTTACTTCGTAAACCTTTAGTAAGCTCAACATATTCTAGAACTGCGGACGCCACACATAATCCTGGTTTGTTTTTGAAAAACGGTAATATTAGTTCAGGTTGAAAAGCTCCTGGTTTTGACGTTTTGATCTGTTCTGTAATTTTTATATTTATACTAGAGTTAGATACTGAAATATTGTGAATGTTTATCAATGCTAGAGTTTGTAGCCTTTGAGCTGTTGTTAAGGCTAAAAGTGTGGCTACTTTTTCAGCGGCCTCTCTTAACTTTAATTGTTTCAGGGGATGAAGTTTTTCCATATAATTTAGAACTGGTGTAATATCCCAGGTTGTAGTGTACTTAGGTTTAGTTGGTTTTTGTTTAAACACCCCTTTCAGAAAACGTGAGACCAAGCCGTCATTGTTTATATTATATACTGAGATTAATGAAATAGTCGCCCGAGCAGTATTTAGCGTACTGTATTTTGCGCCCTTTTGAAATCTGCTATTAAGAAAATCAATAATGTCTGGAGTTTTTGCATTAAAAATGTCGAGTCCTTTAGTATGTGCATAGTTCCACCAGCATTTCAGATTACACTCGTATTGTTTGAGAGTCGACTTCGCAATGGAATCGACCATCACATCCACGGAATCTTCACTGACTCCCTTCCTCAAGAATGCTGTCCTGATAATTTGCCTACCACCAATGAAAGGTGGGGGGCTAATGGATGGTTCCTGTCTCTATAAGGAGATATTAATAACGAATTACTTGGGTTGAATGTGATGGTAGGTTCAATAAGTAGCGATATAAAAAGAGGGTACCAGGGCTGTGTGGGCCATAAGGGTACGACAATTACGCCTACCGCTTTATCATTGATGATTTTCCTTAATGTACGAAGGATAAGTGCGAAGGGAGGAAAAGCATAGAAATATTCATTCTTCCAGGATCTAGTGAAAGCATCTACTGAGTCTGCTTCAGGGTCAGGGAAACGAGAGTAAAATTTATTACATTTTCTATTTAGCCTAGATGCAAATAAGTCTACTAAAAAAGGTCCAAATCTTTTTCGATTTGTTTGAAGGCCGATGGGGAAAGTTCCCATTCAGTGTCCACGTTAGTATTGCGTGATGCTCTGTCTGCTTGTACATTCTCTGCCGAACTAATGTATGATGCTTTCAGCCATATTTTCCTCTCTTCGCACCATTTCCAAATTTCTCTGGCAAGTTCGCTAAGGTGTGGATATTGCACACCTCCTGCTCTATTTACGTATGATATAGCTGTAGTATTATCTAATCGAAGAAGTACTTCGCTTTGAGATAGGTTTGAGGCAAAACATTTCAGAGCAAAAAAGGCAGCGAGTAGCTCGAGATAATTTATATGATTTTTCTTTTCTTCCTCATTCCAAAACCCGAAAGTGCTTATATCATTACAGTAACAGCCCCAGCCTGATAATGAAGAGTCAGAATATATTTCGATAGAGAAATTTTGTTTTCTTATTGGATTCGACCCGATTGCTGCGTTTGTTTTCCACCAATTAAGATCCTCTATCATAAATTCTTTTATATAAATCCTTCCTTCATAGTTACCACCATTGAATTTTAACGCTAGGAATTTCTGTCTCTCCATTCTTTTGCAGTGAATGAAGCCGTAAGCTACTGCTGGACAAGCTGCCGTTAGGATTCCTAGAAATTTTGCAAATTTTCTAATTCTACAACTCTTTCCTTTCTTATATTCATTTGCAAACTCAATTATTTGATTCTTTTTCTTATCAGTTAAATTTAGAGTGAAATGTACTGAATCTATGATGAACCCTAGGTATTTACATCTCTGGCTAGCAGTTAATGAACTTTTTTCAAAGTTTATTATAAATCCTAAACTTTGCAGAAATTTGATAGTTTCTTTGATGTTTGCTTCACATAAGTTTTTTGAACTATGAATAAAAAGAAAATCATCTAAATATAGTACCAGTAACATTCCATCTAATCTCAGTTTATTAAGTATGGGTTTCATTATTTTAGTAAAAATATATGGGCTGGTACATAAGCCAAATGGAAGACACGTAAATTGAAAAATTTTTTGTTTAAATTTAAATCTGAGAAATTTTTATGTTTTTTATAAATTGGTACTATGAAGTAGGCATCTTTTAAATCCAAGGAGCCCATATAATCTCCCGGAGATACTAGACTCAGCGCGGATCTGATATCTTCTAATTTGAAATGTGGAGGTTTAATGAATTTATTCAACTCTTTTAAATTAAAAATAAATCGGTTGGACCCGTCAGGCTTTGGAGTGAGGAAGTAGGAAGAAAGGAATTGACCTTCACAATATTGACACTCCTCAATAGCACCTTTTTGTAATAATTTGTCAATTTCTACTTGCATTAGCTTTTGCTCTTCCCCAGAGAATATTTTTTCTTTCGGTAAAGTTTCTTGAAAAGGTCTTTCAGTAAATGGGATTCGATATCCCTCTAAGTAACTTAACACGTATTTATCGGAAGTAATTTGTCTCCACCTATCTACAAAAAACCGCAGACGTCCTGCTGTCTTGTCTACCTGGCTTATTTCTTGGATGATGATTGGCTCGTCGTCTGAGAGTTCGTTTTGGATGAATTCCGTGTCGAATTTTGGGAGATTCTCTTCTTGAATCTGAACTGTCGATGTTTCTGTTGGTACCCCGCCTGTCGATAATTCGCAGGCGGGTACTTGAAGTTTCCCCGGTTCGACTTTGACGAATTTTTCTGATGGGCTTTATCCTTGATTTCTGCGCAGGCCTTTTCGATCTCTTTTGCGTCTTTGACTTTTTCCTTAAGGTTATTGCCATAAAGCCACTCATCAGAAATCATCGCGTCCACAGTGGGTTTAATATTCTTATTAAGCTGTGGGGTGATAAATGATTTTCGAGCCACCGACTGTTGATAAAAGACATCTGTCAGGATTTGACCGGCATGGCTCAAGTAGTCTGTGAAGACATCTTCATCTAGTCCTTCTTCTGGAGAGTCTATGAGCATAGAGACTGCAGCTCCTAAGGCGGCTAGGGCTGTGCCAACACCGTTCTGCGTCTCTAAAAAATGATCGTCTCTCTTTTTGGCTATTTCTGAGAGGAGTGGGACGATTTCCAAATTCATTTTTGGTGCTTCTGTGTACAAATCTCCTTTACGATTGTAGAGTTCAATGATTTCTTTTTTGTTTTTCTCCGGGAGACCTTGTTTCATCCATTTTGTCCATGTGTTTTTTAGTTCTGGGTGATATTTAACGTCTTTGAATTTAGATTCATTTAAGTCCACTCCTAATACTTTTAAAACATTATCTCTTAATGTTGGCTCCTCAGAAATATCCTCAGACGATTGTTTCTTCTGGATACTTTCGTCGATTACCTCAGTATTTGAGTCTTTCTTCTCCTCGACATCTGTAGTAGCTACGGCAGAATGAAGATACGGGAGAGGTTAATTGGGTAACACTTGTTGTGTTTATTGTGAAAACGTCGGTTCTTATTGAACTGATTCACAAAGATACCCCGTGTCATTGTCGTGTGGACGCTGACTCTCAATATTCGTATGGAATGATTGAGATTTAACCTCCTTAGATAAAAGGAACCTCCCTACTGAGAAATCGCTCGTATGGAGCTTTACTTACCAATTATCTCAGTATTATTAGTCTCAATCTCTGTAGACTGATTTACTGGTCTCTGTTCTTTTGAACTTGTACCAGTGTCTCGATAACCTTTTTTAGGTTATCTAACTGATTTTGGATATCAGTGGATCTCTTTTCATGCCTTCGCTTATGTCGATGGTCGTCTTTGGATCGTGATCTCGACCGTTTCCTCCTGTCGTGTTTTGGCATTCTGAAAGTGATATAATAGAAATAATAGAAATTTTTTGAGGACTCTACTCGAAAAACGTATTGATGCTTCGGCACAACGAAACAATATGAAGATAGAAGGGAATCATCCTAGAGATAAGATGGCGGAGCACGCCATCTATTCAAAATTACTAGGCGTTAAACGTGTGATGTTAAGCATGACAAGCATGACTACAATATTATCATCGAGAACGAGACGTGCAATATAATATGTAATATTGATACGCTGCTTAAAATGACTCAGGCGAGCAGGAAAAGTATAATTTCACGAAAAGTAAAATAGACAATATGAAGGAACTATCGGTGGGAAAACGACCCGTGTATCATCTAAGTGTAAGGACAAGGAGAAAACAGTAGGCCTCTTCGTTTTTGCTTCTGTACTAGTGCAATAAGTTAGAATAAAAGAAAATATATTTGTTTCATTCTAACTTATTGAACTAATTCAGAAGTACAGCGAAAGCAAACAGACCCAAATATTAGCCACATTCTGACTCGACCATAAGGCGGACAAGAACGCCAAATTAGCTGTCGCCGGAGAAAGCCGGGATCTGACGGAGATATTTAAATATTCTAGATCTAAATCTAATAGGCTCATCGACAAAATTAATGAAATGCGCACGCGCTAACTATCAAGGCGACCCATGCTTGATACTGGTCCTTTGCTGGAGAACCAGATTGTCGGAAAAGACACTTTGCGGAAAGCTGTGTTACGGCACACATCTTTGTAATTCCGGGAGTCGTTTTTCCGATTAGTCGGATCATCATTCACTATTAAATAATCATTACTAAATAAAGAAATTTCGTAAGATTGCTGAAGTTGTGTCATATCGTTGAACAAGATTGTTGAAGTTGTATTATATCGTCGAAGTTGTATTATAAAATTCAAAAATTCAACCAAAGTTGTACAGCTTTATTATTTCTTCTTAACAAAATTATATCACATAATTGCGTTACCTAACTCAACCTAAGTGATATGTTATTTCAAAAAAATATGAAATCTTTAAATTGCGCCAATTACAAATAGAATATATATATATATATATATTGCTTTGAAAAATAACTGTTATGTAACTACTTTTAAAAAAGCAACACGTAGAACTACGTCAACTGTCACTATTTCATGTTAAAGTATTCGTGATCAAGGGAGGCCAAGGCCCACACAGGGCTGTTGCGCCGAGTTCATCATCAGTGACAGTTGACGTAGTTCTACGTTGTTTGTATTACATTTAGCTTACATCGAGAGCTTTAGCAACAACGTAGAACTACGTCAACTGTCACTGATGATGAACTCGGCGCTACAGCCCTGTGTGGGCCTTGGCCTCCCTTGATCACGAATACTTTAACATGAAATAGTGACAGTTGACGTAGTTCTACGTGTTGCTTGCGGCACAGTTGTTACTGTGCCCATTTTTTTGTTTTTATTTGTTTTTGGGTTTGTTTAGTTGGTTTGTTATTGTTTCTTTCGTTTTGTTTATTTTTTTTTGCGTTGGAAGGGAAAATCTTTGTTTTGCCCCTCTAAAAGTGATAATCTTCTAATTCTTTCCAAGGCAATTACCTTCCGATTTTCACCCATTCGTCCATTCATCCATTCATCCATTCATCCATTCATTCATTCATTTATTTATTTATTAAATCCATTCATGCATTCATCCATTCACCCATTCATCTATTCATCCATTCATCCACTCATCCATTCATTCATTTATTTATTAAATCCATTCATCCATTCACCCATTCACTCATTCATCCATTCATTCATTTATTTATTTATTTATTAAATCCATTCACCCATTCATCTATTCATCCATTCATCCATTTATCCATTCATCCATTTATCTATTCATTTATTTATTTATTAAATCCATTTATCCATTCACCCATTCATCCATTTACCCATTCATCCATTCATCCATTCATCCATTCATCCATTCATTCATTCATTCATTCATTCATTTATTCATTTATTTATTTATTAAATCCATTCACCCATTATCTATTCATCTATTCACCCATTCATTCATTTATTTATTAAATCTATTCACCCATTCATCCATTCATCCATCCATTCATTTATTTATTTATTAAATCTATTCACCCATTCACCCATTCATCCATTCATCCATTCATTTATTCATTTATTTATTTATTAAATCCATTCATCCATTCATTCATTCATTTATTTATTTATTAAATTGCGAAAACATTTAGCTTACATCGAGAGCTTTCAAAAACTATATAATAAAGTATATTTTTCTTTAATACTTTTCGAGAAAAAACCCGTATTGAAAAATTAACCCCGAAAACATTTAGCTTACATCGAGAGCTTTCAAAAACTATATAATAAAGTATATATTTTTTTAATACTTTTCGAGAAAAAGAAAACGTTGCATGAAAACGTTGCATGAAAACGTTGCATGAAAACGTTGCAAGAAAACGTTGCAAGAAAACGTTGCAAGAAAACGTTGCAAGAAAACGTTGCAGTCGTGCCCCCCAAATTTCCCCATACCCCCCGAGAAAGACGTAGTTCTACGTCAAAATAAAACCAAAGTGGTACATATCTTTGTGCTCCTATTCAAGGGTTTTCCTATTCCAACCCAAGTAGTAGCTTTAATTCTTCTTAACAAAATTATAATATTACAAAGGATCATTGTAATCACAAAGAATTAAAAAGGTAACAGTAGAAAATAAAAATATTTAATTAAAATAAAATAAATAAATTTTTGTTCTGCTGGACCTCTGCTAGAAATTTAATAAAATACTTAAATTTTTGAATAAAAAACAAAAATAATTTAGGGAAGAATGCGACGGGAGTAAAAAAGCAGCGCCAAGTTTTTTTATAAGAAAAATTTATTAATTTTATTTTAATTAAATATTTTTATTTTTTACTGTTATCTTTTTAATTTTTGTAATTAAAATAATTTTTTGTAATATTATAATTTTGTTAAAGAGAATTAAAGCTACTACTTAGGTTGAAATAGAAAGACCCTTGAATGGGAGCACAAAGATATGTACCACTTTGGTTTTATTTTTTAAAAGTAGTTACATAACAGTTATTTTTCAAAGCAATATATATATATATATATATATATATATATATATATATATATTGCTATATATATATATATATATATATATATATATATATATATATATATATATATATATATATATATATATGTTCTGTTTATAATTGGCGCAATTTAAAGATTTCATATATTTTTTTGAAATAACATATCACTTAGGTTGAGTTAGGTAACGCAATTATGTGATATAATTTTGTTAAGGAGAAATAAAGCTACACTGAGGAAAAAATTTTGTTGAATCAACAAAACAAATTTGCTTGGCAACATACAATCTTCCGGTTTTATTAAATCAACAAAATTTTGTTTGAAAAAAATAATTATTTCTCTCAGTGTATTACAACTTAGATTGGATTTTTGTATTTACAAAATACATTGTGTGTACTTGGCGCCTTTTTTTACCTTTTTTTGAAAAATTTATTTATTTTAGCCATACTTGGTTTAGCAACACCAAATTTTGGTATTAAATATTTTTTACTTTAATTAAATATTATATATATTTAAATATCTTCTAATATCTTGGTGAGTTTAAAAATGTTTAATTTTTTAAACCGTTTATCTATCATATTTTCTCTCTTTATTTGGCTCAATTTTCAGATTTTAACACATTTTTTAAAAAAACATTTTAAACATTTTTACCATTTTTAAAATTATGAAAGGTTAAACAACACTAATTATTTACCATTTTACCTAAACATTCTTTATGCGGAAATTAATACTATTTATGTTGCAATGCATAATTATTTTTGATTGAATATATTAAAACTGTACAACAGTTTTCTACACTGGTACGTGAACTTGTGGCGACGTTTTACATTCTTTTTAAAAAAATAAATTTTAATAATATAAATATACGTTGTCCTAGTATGTAAGAATTAAATACTATTATAAGAAAAATGCATATAGTAATCATTATTATTTTTTTTTGCTAGAAAGATACAAAATTATAAAATTTTTGCTCAATAAACATTTATTTGCTTAATAAATTTAATAAAATATAAAAAGGAAAAGCGGAAAATATATACTATACATTACAGAGATACTAATTTTTATTATATATTGTATGAAATATAAACTAAAGTTATATAAATTTTACATAAAATAAATGTGAAATATTGTGTAAAAAGTCAATGTGTGTTGAATTCGTAATGTATTCCTTTTTGTATCATGCAAAGTGAATAATTACTTGTCATTGTCTGTTTCGTTTTTCTTATGTTTACGTGAGTCGAGACGTCTGCTTATTGATTTTCTATCAGAATCTGCAGCACTGCTGTCCACTGATCTTAAATTAGTTGAAATCCTCAAGCTCCCGCTGTTTCGGAACATTTCTGCATATTTATATATGACATGATTACAAATAC
This sequence comes from Temnothorax unifasciatus, assembly GCA_030770225.1. Taxonomy (NCBI): domain Eukaryota; kingdom Metazoa; phylum Arthropoda; class Insecta; order Hymenoptera; family Formicidae; genus Temnothorax; species Temnothorax unifasciatus. The sequence goes on along the minus strand of JASTWK010000253.1, from coordinate 63,958 downwards.
AACTCGTGATAGATGTTTTAATTACAATAGCATTTAAAATGTTATAGTTGTGTACGTTACTAAAGTGTAGAACAAAAGGTTCATTTTTGAGATGTGATTGAAAAAGTAGAAAAGTTAAATTACAGTTAAATTGTAGTTATAAAATATTTTTGCGCAAAAAAATCAATATTTAACTAGTAGAATATTCTTAAACGTGAATAATTACTCACCAGGTGTACCTTTTATTTTTCTTGTTTATTCATGTGATTGAAGGGATATATCAAGCGGTTCCTGATTTTGAAGTTTTGCAGAGAGATCCATGCGAGAACGTAATTTGTTAAGTTTGAAGTGCCTGGTCTGCATTGAAATAAAGTGTAATTAAAAATAAAATTATTTAAAATAATATTGTTGTAAATTATTCTTCTGTAGAAAAATTAATATTTAAATAATAAGATGTCATTAATATATTGTATGCTGTAAGAAAAATGAATAATTACTTATTAAGTGTGCCTTTTTCTTTTCTTGTTCGTTCACATATGATTGAAAATTAGATAAATCAAGCGATCCCTGACTTTGACATTCTGGCAGAGAAGTTCATAACGTAATTTTGTGGTCCTGAAGTGCTAGGTCTGCATTAAAATGAAATATAATTAAGAATAGAAAAGAAAAAAAAACTTTTTAAAATATTACAGTTAGAAATTATATTTTTCAAAAAAATCAATGTTTAACTACTAGGATATTATTACATTGTGTGATATAAGCAAAACAAATATAATTACTTATCAAAAGCGTTTATTTCTTCACTTGTTTGCTCATATAATTGAAGGAAATCAAGCGGTTTCTGACTTTGAAGCAGAAAGATATAATATTCTGCAGGGTGATATAGAATATAAGCTGTTGAGCTTGAAGTGCTTGGTTTGTATTAAAATGAGATGTAATTAAAAATAGAAAGGAAAAAAAAACTTTAAAATTTTACAGCTATAAATTATATTTTTCAGAAAAGTCAATATTTAACTACTAGGATATCATTACACATTGTGTGACATGCAAAACAAGTAATTTTACGTATTACTTGATGCTATTATGTACATTATGAACGGTGATCCGTATAATGGATGGAAATTTGTGTGAATGAAAAAAAGAAAACAGAGAGGGGTATAGGTAAAAAGAGTATTTTTTATACCTTAAATTCCCGTAATACTAATCAAACAAATAAATATTAAAAAGTTATAATTATGTATATGTTACGGGCAAAGTCCACATGGTGTGCAATGTCGTCATTGCCCGGGCAATGTCAGCATTGCACAACGCGACTGGGAATAGTATATTGTGTACCAAGAGGCGAAAGTAGCGTTTTTCAGACTAGTGTAAAGTTTGCCGCCCTCGCCTTCGGCTCGGGCGGCAAATCACACGAGTCTGAAAAAGTTTTCGCCCCGAGGTGCACACGATATTTTTTACAACACCTCTTTACGGACATGTTCGACTTTTGAATGCTTGTAGAGTGTATGCGTTTGATATTCCATTCGTACAGAGAGAAAAAGAGAGTGATGCGGAGTCCATGGGCGAAGCCTTGGTGGGGTCCTCGGGGCGAAACCCCTAGTGGGGTCTAGGGGCGAAGCCTCTGTTGTAGGGGGCGAAGCCCCCCACATAACAGAAAATTAAAATAACAATAAAATTTTCAAAAAATGTAAAAAATATAATTTTTAGAATATAATTAAAAAAATATAATTTTTACAAAGAATAAGCATTAATTAGTGAATTTAATATTTACACTACAATTTAAAATCCATTTTTTGCTCGCAATCCTCTTCGATACAAATGAAATCAGATCTTCAATCTGCGACGTCTCATATAATTGAATTTTCAACCGCATTTTGATGTTTTTATACGTAATCAGTAAAATAACTGCCCTGAAATTACGTGCCACGGCGGATAAACTTCTCGACATCATTCCCCATCCTTAATTAGACAGAAATTTGTCCTATAAATTCATTGCTTAAAGAAACAAGTCTCTGAGAAATTATAAAAATTTTACCTGAGAATAAATTGTCAAAGGGCCGGCAAAGAGCCGCGCCAGTACTGCCTTGGTTAACTCCCGTGGAGCGATGCCGCGACCTATTCCGAGCGCGCGCGGATGCGTCCCGAGATATATACGGATGATGTATACGAATGCACTGTGCTTAATCTCGGAGTTACGACGCTCAATTTTCTTTCCATTTATGGCAGCTTTTCAGCAAATGACACAAGTTGACACAAACGTCGTTTTATCTTTCTTTTTTAGGAATGAGTAATAAAGACAAAACGACACTTGTGTCGACTTGTCACTTGCTGGAAAGCTTTTTATATATGTTTGAAGATTTGCCCGTTACTTCACTTTCCGCCCACTAAACAGAGAGGAAAGTCGTTACTTTCCGCCCTAGGAAGGAAAGTATTCACTTTCAACCCGCTAAATAGGGGGGAAAGTGAGTGCACTTTCCGCCCTAGAGAGAAAAGTGCTCACTTTCAAACCGCTAAACAGGGAGGAAAGTGCAGAGCACTTTCCGCCCGCTAAACATGGAGGAAAGTAACAACTTTCTTTTCTGGCGTGAAATTGGCCACTTTCGTCCCTCTCTACAGGCATGGAAAGTCGGACTTTCCGTGGAGGTGTTGTGAAAAAGTAGTTTATTAGCGGACATTGCCCGGTTTATTGATGTGGGCAAAGTTAACACTGCCCATTCAGTGATGGCAATGTCAGCAACTATTATCACATTGCGGACTTTGCTCGGTTCCAAGTGGACAATGTCGATAATGCTAAATCTCCGTGGACTAACAAGCTACTCTAAATGGACATGTCAGGCTCAAAGACCGACGCTCACTAAGCGAAAAAACCGACCACAACGCGTTGTGGCATATTCAAAAAGGCCACAACGCAAAATTCGTATCGTGGCACTTTCAATAACGCTCACAACGCGTTTTGGCAATGTGAAAATGCCGCAACGCGTTGTGGACGCTTATTGATGCAGCCATGAAGCAATGGGGATGTTTTTGATTACATGCGTGAACTTTCCTCGTGTGAAAAGTTGTAAATCCATGTGGCAACTCGTCTCGCGTGAAAAGTGTACGCGTACGTGGAAGCAGTAGGTTCCACCCCCCTGCGGGAGGCTTTACTACCGTTAAACTAGACACATAGTGTGCCTTGCAAAGCATATGCGTGGACTTTCCATGCGTGGAAAGTTATAAACCCATGTGGCAACTCGTCTCGCGTGGAAACGGAGCCTCTCCCCTGCCTACATAAGGCTAATTGTTAATTTTCGACTATATCTATTTTTAGACATCTGGGGAACCTTATACGGTTCTGGTGTTTGCCAGATTAAAATTGTCTGATCGAAACTTAGGATTTTTTTCATACACAATTACAATCTGGTGATCCTAATTAGAACCTGGCCAGGGCCGTGCATGGAACTTGGACATGTTAAAAAAAATATATCTATTTTTAGACATCTGTGGAATCTTACATGGTCGTGGTGGATGCCAGAACAGGATTTAATTTAATATTATTTAACGTGGAGATAACCTGAGAAGGGAGGTCCATAGCCAGGCTTGATCTGGTTGACCTGATCAGAGTCCTCTTTTTTATGCCCGATCCGGCATATGATGTGACGGCAGGACTGCCTCCCCAGATTTCTAGTCGGGTGGAGGCAATAAGGCCTACCTTATTTAAAAATTAATTATTTTAGTTAATTAATAAATTATAATAAGGAGACCTTGTAGGTATTAAACTTTACTTTATGTATATAAAAAAACATACAGATATCGACAATTTTTTCTCAAATAAACATTTTATAGACAACTTAAAGAAAAAAAAATGGGCACAGTAACAACTGTGCCGCAAGCAACACGTAGAACTACGTCAACTGTCACTATTTCATGTTAAAGTATTCGTGATCAAGGGAGGTCAGGGCCCACACAGGACTGTAGCGCCGAGTTCATCATCAGTGACAGTTGACGTAGTTCTACGTTGTTGCTAAAGCTCTCGATATAAGCTAATGTGATACAAACAACGTAGAACTACGTCAACTGTCACTGATGATGAACTCGGCGCTACAGTCCTGTGTGGGCCCTGGCCTCCCTTGATCACGAATACTTTAACATGAAATAGTGACAGTTGACGTAGTTCTACGTGTTGCTTGCGGCACAGTTGTTACTGTGCCCATTTTTTTGTTTTTATTTGTTTGTTTGTTTTTGGGTTTGTTTAGTTGGTTTGTTATTGTTTCTTTTGTTTATTTTTTTTATTTGCGTTAGAAAAAAAATTTATTTATTTATTTATTAAATCCATTCACCCATTCATCCATTCATCCATTTATCCATTCATCCATTCATTTATTTATTCATTAAATCCATTTATCCATTCACCCATTCACCCATTCATCCATTCATCCATTCATCCATTCATCCATTCATCCATTCATTCATTCATTCATTTATTTATTAAATCCATTTATCCATTTATTTATTTATTTATTTATTTATTTATTAAGTCTATTCACCCATTCATCCATTCATCCATTCATTCATTCAATCATCTATTTATTTATTAAATCCATTCACCCATTCACCCATTTATCCATTCATCCATTCATCCATTCATTCATTTATTTATTTATTAAATCCATTCATCCATTCACCCATTCATCCATTTATCCATTCACCCATTCATCCATTCATTCATTCATTCATTCATCCAATCATTTATTCATTTATTTATTTATTAAATCCATTCATCCTTTCATCCATTCATCCATTCCCCCATTCATCCATTCATCCATTCATCCACTCATCCATTCATTCATTTATTTATTAAATCCATTTATTCATTCACCTATTCATCCATTCATCCATTCATTCATTCATTCATTTATTTATTTATTAAATCCATTCACCCATTCATCCATTCATCCATTCATCCATTTATGCATTCATCCATTCATCCATTCATCCATTTATCCATTCATCCATTCATCCATTCATCCATCCATTCATTTATTTATTAAATCCATTCATCCATTCACCCATTCATTCATTCATTCATTTATTTATTAAATCCATTCACCCACTCATCTATTCACCCATTCATCCATTCATCCATTCACCCATTCATCCATTCATCCATTCATTCATTTATTTATGTATTTATTAAATCCATTCATCCATTTATTCATTCATTTATTTATTTATTAAATTGCGAAAACATTTAGCTTACATCAAGAGCTTTCAAAAACTATATAATAAAGTATATTTTCCTTTAATACTTTTCGAGAAAAAACCTATATCGAAAAATTAACCCCGAAAACATTTAGCTTACATCGAGAGCTTTCAAAAACTATATAATAAAGTATATTTTTCTTTAATACTTTTCGAGAAAAAGAAAACGTTGCATGAAAACGTTGCAGTCGTGCCCCCCAAATTTGAAAAAACCCATATCGAAAAATTAACCCCGAAAACATTTAGCTTACATCAAGAGCTTTCAAAAACTATATAATAAAGTATATTTTTCTTTAATACTTTTCGAGAAAAAGAAAACGTTGCATGAAAATGTTGCAAGAAAACGTTGCAGTCGTGCCCCCCAGAAAAAACCCATATCGAAAAATTAACCCCGAAAACATTTAGCTTACATCGAGAGCTTTCAAAAACTATATAATAAAGTATATTTTTCTTTAATACTTTTCGAGAAAAAGAAAACGTTGCATGAAAACGTTGCAAGAAAACGTTGCATGAAAACGTTGCAAGAAAACGTTGCAAGAAAACGTTGCAATCGTACCCCCCAAATTTCCCCATACCCCCCGAGAAAGACGTAGTTCTACGTCAAAACTGCTTTGGGCTTTATTAAAATATAGTAGTATAATAAGGCCCGAACCTAAAAGAAACATTTTTAAAAACTTTAATACATATAAAGGAATTTACAAAATAACAAAACAAATAACATTTAGAAAACTTAAAAAAACGAACAAAAATGGCAAGTAGGGGAGAATGGGGGAATTACAGTCATCAGGCAATGCCTGTATTTTACATAAACCAACAGTTATATTAAACTTTTTTGTCTCTATTTGTTTACATACATGATTATCGAGTAATTTATTATGCCGTGCCTATTAAACCAACATAAATTAATAAAAATCTGGTGATTCTTATTTTACGCCCTTTTTCTTATAAGAATCGATGTACTTTTAATAAGGGTTTTGCGAAATTTTTAGTAGTTAAAATTACATCTAACCGTTATTTATGACTTTTTTGATTCTTTAGCTTCCATTTCGCCCATATTAAAACGATGACATCGTATAAATATATTATTATTTAATATAACAAATTCACTCGGTTTTTGGGGTAACGGTAGTCGCTTGCACGGGGAAATTGCAGTCGTGGCGCATTTATTCCTAACCATCGGGCCTGCAAACGTCGAGTGACAGCGTATAAACATCACGGTATATATACACCTATATGTATACCACAAATTTGGTAGAATTTATCTAAACTTAGTGAGAAATGAATAATATACATGATTTACATAGAAAATATGTTCAATTTGATGGACATTTTAGTCTTGAAATAATGCCGGAATTTTAGGTTAAAATTTCAATTTTTCTGTTAATCTAATAAAGCGTCGTCTACAATGGCAGCAGGAGTATACAGTAAGACATAAGCAGTAACTTATTGACTAATGGGATTTTTACAATTCAAGAATAATCGACTGTGGTTGGTCAATAGCTTACTGCTTACGTCTTACTACATACTCCTGCTGCCATTGTAGACGACGCTTAATGAGACTGTATAAAAGATAAAAAAAGGCGCCAACTACACGCATAGTAGTGTATATGTTGTTACCTCAAAAAAAAAAGAAAGTGGTAGTATTATACCTCGAAAAAACCTAAGTAACAAGTGGTAGACGTAATCTTTGTATCTCGAAAAATCTCGAAAAAATCTAAGCACTAGTATTTTTATTTCCAAAAAATTATAACCGAAGTGATACACATCACAAAATTATGTTACCTTATCAAAAAAGAGTCGCGCTTTAAGTGATCTATTACAATTACAAAAAAGAAATGATATCTCTGTAAATTACAGCGCCAATTACAGAGAGAACATATATATTGCCTCAAAAAATAATTGTTGCACTACTTTAAAAAATCTTTACATTGTGTTAATTAGAAAGAGAATGTATGATAACAATTTTATAAGATTAAAAAATTTTATTTAAATTTAACAAGGGAATACAAGATATTTAAATACAAAGTTTACATGTGTATTTTTTAGTGGTCACAAAGAATTACAGAGGTAACAGTACAAAATAAAAATATTTTATTAAAATATTTAATCCAACGAGAGAATACAAGGTATTTAAATACAAAGTTTATATATGTTTTTTTCAATAGAATAAAAGATTTAATCACAAAGAATTACAGAGGTAACAGTACAAAATAAAAATATTTTATTAAAATACATAAATTTTTCTTGTAAAAAAACTTGGCGCTGCTAGACCTCGAAATTGTAAATAAATAAATAAACTTATCCCGTACTTAATTACAAGCCGCGTTATTCGCCGTCGTCACACACACCCATATCACTCGCTCGCACATACACACCACGCTGATAATCATTTACTTTACTTCTGTCGCATTCTTCTCTGAATTATTTTTATTTATTGTCCTTATTTATTTACAATTTCGAGGTCTAGCAGCGCCAAGTTTTTTTACAAGAAAAATTTATGTATTTTAATAAAATATTTTTATTTTGTACTGTTACCTCTGTAATTCTTTGTGATTAAATCTTTTATTCTATTGAAAAAAACATATATAAACTTTGTATTTAAATACCTTGTATTCTCTCGTTGGATTAAATATTTTAATAAAATATTTTTATTTTGTACTGTTACCTCTGTAATTCTTTGTGACCACTAAAAAATACACATGTAAAACTTTGTATTTAATATCTTGTATTCCCTTGTTAAATTTAAATAAATTTTTTAATCTTATAAAATTGTTATCATACATTCTCTTTCTAATTAACACAATGTAAAGATTTTTTAAAGTAGTGCAACAATTATTTTTTGAGGCAATATATATGTTCTCTCTGTAATTGGCGCTGTAATTTACAGAGATATCATTTCTTTTTTGTAATTGTAATAGATCACTTAAAGCGCGACTCTTTTTTGATAAGGTAACATAATTTTGTGATGTGTATCACTTCGGTTATAATTTTTTGGAAATAAAAATACTAGTGCTTAGATTTTTTCGAGATTTTTCGAGATACAAAGATTACGTCTACCACTTGTTACTTAGGTTTTTTCGAGGTATAATACTACCACTTTCTTTTTTTTTTGAGGTAACAACATATACACTACTATGCGTGTAGTTGGCGCCTTTTTTTACCTTTTTTTAAAGAAAGGTAATTTTGTACGGATATCACGCCTTTTTGTAGTATTACGCATTTTATAAACAGTATGTACAGGGTAAAGCTATTTGGAGGTATAATACTACCACTTTGTTTTTTTCGAGGTAACAACATAATACATATACACTACTATGCGTGTACTTGGCGCCTTTTTTTACCTTTTTTTTTAAAAGGTAATTTTGTACAGATATCACGCCTTTTTGTAGTGTTACGCATCTTAATCTGAAGTTATTAATAACCAACCCAAGCTTTAATTTTTTTTAACAAAATTATAATATTACAAAAAATTATTTTTTAAAAATTAAAGAGATAACAGTACAAAATAAAAATTTAAAAGAATTAAAGAAATAACAGTACAAAATAAAAATATTTAATTAAAATAAAATAATGAAATTTTTCTTGTAAAAAAACTTGGCGCTGCTTTTTGACTCCCGCTGCATACTTCCCTAAATTGCTTTTTTATTCAATTATGCTTTATTAAATTCAATCAAAATTTTAGTACTTTATTAAATTCTCTAGCTTGAATAATGCTAATAATATAAACACATTAAGTACCACTTGGATTTTATTAATTTAAAATTAATAATACTACTACTTAGTTTTTCCGAGGTAACCATGCGTGTACTTGGCGCCTTTTTTCACCTTTTTGAAAAATAAAATTTACCTCTTTTTCTTACCTTTGTTTTCTTAATTTCGTTTAAATTTAAGACGTAGTATCATCCTTGATATCTATGTTTCTTTACATAAACTCGATTTTTACGCACAAATCTTTGTTAATACAACGATTTAACTTTATAACTTATCTTCTAATATAACTTATCTTCTAATATAAGAAATCAATAGTATTTGTAGCTTTTTAATGAACCGTAATCTTCAACACGTGGCTTCTCTCCAACACGTTGCTTCTCTCGGAAATTTTGCTTTTATAATATTCCGCTACGTGCCCTACGAGCGGAGATATTGCGACGCAAAATCCAAATGTAAAATTTTTTTTATTAAGATATGTCGTCTACTTATCACTCATGCCATGCTATCATTTCATTGGCTGGAATCGTGTCCTTTTCACTTTTTCGACACTGGCGGTGCTGCTAGAATCGCCAGTTTCGATGTATACGTGTGTGTGTACTGCGCGCAGTGCAGACAGTGCGTTTAGCGCGCTGTCACCAGCTGTCACAGTCACATACATAACCTATAACACGGTAGTGTCCCGCGTCAAGTTCGCGCTATAGTTTTTTGTCGTCGGCAACCTGGGACACGTAGACATCGAATTCAAAGTATTAATACACCTAGACACCGAAAACTACGGAGCGCATTATCTGGACGTCATCATCGGCAACCTGGGACACGTAGACATCGAATTCAAGGTATTAATACACCTAGACACCGAAAACTACGGAGCGCACTATCTGGACGTCGTCATCGGCAACCTGGGACACGTAGACATTGAATTCAAGGTATTAATACACCTAGACACCGAAAACTACGAAGCGCATTATCTGGACGTCGTCATCGGCAACCTGGGATACGCAGACATCAAATTTAAAGTATTAATACACCTAGACGTCGAAAACTACGGAGCGCACTATCTGGACCTCGTTGTCGGCAACTTGGGACACGTAGACATTGAATTCAAGGTATTAATACACCTAGATATCGAAAACTATGGAGCGCATTATCTGGACGTCGTCATCGGCAACCTGGGCACGTAGACATCGAATTCAAAGTATTAATACACCTAGACACCGAAAACTACGAAGCGCACTATTTGGACCTCGTCATCGGCAACCTGGGACACGTAGACATCGAATTCAAAGTATTAATACACCTAGACGTCGAAAACTACGGAGCGCACTATCTGGACCTCGTCATCAGCAACCTGGGATACGCAGACATCAAATTCAAAGTATTAATACACCTAGACGTTGAAAACTACGGAGCGCACTATCTGGACCTCGTCATCGGCAACCTGGGACACGTAGACATCGAATTCAAAGTATTAATACACCTAGACACCGAAAACTACGAAGCGCACTATCTGGACCTCGTCATCAGCAACCTGGAATACGCAGACATCAAATTCAAAGTATTAATACACCTAGACGTCGAAAACTACGGAGCGCACTATCTGGACCTCGTTGTCGGCAACTTGGGACACGTAGACATTGAATTCAAGGTATTAATACACCTAGATACCGAAAACTATGGAGCGCATTATCTGAACGTCGTCATCGGCAACCTGGGCACGTAGACATCGAATTCAAAGTATTAATACACCTAGACACCGAAAACTACGAAGCGCACTATTTGGACCTCGTCATCGGCAACCTGGGACACGTAGACATCGAATTCAAAGTATTAATACACCTAGACGTCGAAAACTACGGAGCGCACTATCTGGACCTCGTCATCAGCAACCTGGGATACGCAGACATCAAATTCAAAGTATTAATACACCTAGACGTTGAAAACTACGGAGCGCACTATCTGGACCTCGTCATCGGCAACCTGGGACACGTAGACATCGAATTCAAAGTATTAATACACCTAGACACCGAAAACTACGAAGCGCACTATCTGGACCTCGTCATCAGCAACCTGGGATACGCAGACATCAAATTCAAAGTATTAATACACCTAGACGTTGAAAACTACGGAGCGCACTATCTGGACCTCGTCATCGGCAACCTGGGACACGTAGACATCGAATTCAAAGTATTAATACACCTAGACACCGAAAACTACGAAGCGCACTATCTGGACCTCGTCGTCGACAACCTGAGACACGTAGACATCAAATTCAAAGTATTAATACACCTAGACACCGAAAACTACGGAGCGCACTATCTGGATCTCGTCGTCGGTAACCTGTATATCGACTCGATGGATTTATTCGCTGGGTTGATAATAATAATAATATATATAATAATATTATAATATTATTTATTATCAAGATTATTTGATCAAGAGATACGGTACCTAATTTACTTAAATATAAAAATCTTCCTCCTGACCGATAAGTCTATCGACCTATAATAATTTACCTACTAGATCGATAATAATGCGCGCACAATATCGAAACTGGCGATACTAGCACCGCCACCGCCAGTGGCGAAAAAGTGAAAGTGACATTTTCTCTGATCACGTGATATATGTTACAATCGGCGTTAGGAGGAGGAGTATCTTAATATAAAATTTTCACATTTTGACTTTTGCTCGCAATATCTCCGCTCGTAGGGCACGTAGCGGAAAAATGAAAAGAACGGACCCCCCCCAAATCGACCCCAAGCTATCGATCAAGCCTATTTAGAACTTGATCCGTTCACTCGTTATCGAGATCTCAACATCTCGAGTACTTGCAAATCGTCGCGTCGCGTAAAAGAGTCACGGTTAGTCTCGCTCCGCGTGTACTTGGCGCGAGACACTACCGTGTCTCTTGATATAAAACGTAACCGTAATTACCCCCGAAAGCTGACCGCGGTTATCCAAGAGGCGACCGTAATTACCCAACACGTCGGACAATTGCGGTCAATTCAGAGATTTTTATAATCAATGCAGGCTTAATTATTTATTACCTTTCTTGACTTTTATGCTTCTACTTTCGAAGAATGATTGATGAAGTATCCGTCAACTATTCCATTTTGGTTCTGAAGACATTTCTTTTTCAGAAAATAAGAAATAATTCTTACTGACTGCAATTCCCCCATTCTCCCCTACTAGATACAATCGCGACAATCGACAATCGCGGCTCCGTTGGCGATAAGGCGCAGAAGGCGCATAACTAGCAAACTTATGTTTATTCTCTACGTGTGTATAAAATTTTAATGCGTTTGCACCATTCTAAATATGGATTTGACAGGTTGGACCTTATTACACTCCGGTACCTTATTTACCTCAGGTACTTATACTTTACTAACATAATATGTTACAACTTACATGTTATGGTTATAATGTGTAATGTAATCACGAAATAGATAAAAAGTGTGCAAATTCGAAACTTGCACATTGCTTCCTTATCATTACAGATCGCTATATCATTGTTCCTCTTCAGAGCTAATTTGATGTTTTTAAATTACAGTAACATAATTATTATCATAAAATAGTATGATTTCCTTATGGAGGAAGCTTTACGAGCGAAATAAAATGATGAGGAAGCAATGTGCAAGTTTCTAATTTACACACTTTTTTTATTGTGATAAGATTTGTTGCGTTTACTCGCACAATTTTTAGGATTTTAATAAAAATAATTTTTTAATAGTTAGATACGAATATATCTAACTATAAAAATATATCCATATTTATTAGTTAGATATGTATATGTACACTGCCGTGTTGGAAAGTTCGCAGACACTTGCCGACACGGCAGTGTATATTATGATAAATTATCGCACTCGTGCAAATTGAAAATCTGAAAATGTTTGAATCGTGCGATGTGTGCTTTCAGTATATCCGCTATACGATATATAAAATATAAAATATTGCGATTTTACATATTTATATAGTAGTAATAAAAATTGTGATAATTATCTTTATGTATTTTTACGTATCTTTACGTATTTTTTCCAAACTATCACGCATTTTACGATGCTTGATATATTTCGTCGTAACTGAAAAAATAAAAAGTGTATGTTCTCTACTTTATGTTCTTGATATACTTTATCGCCAATGTATAGATACAAGTTTTACTATAAATAAGTTAGACCACGAAATCAAGTATATCAGTAGCGAAATACGTAGCAAGACGTAATACATTTTATTTTTCTAAGAGAAAGCGAACATGAAAGCTGTAATTTTATTATTCGCTTTAATTGCGATCTTGGTCGCAGTTAATATTCCGGCTATTAATGGAGAATCTTTGGCTAGAGCTGATCCTGAGATTTCTATGGTACGATAAATTTCTTTCTTTTTTTAAATATTGTTCTAAATATGTAGAATATTGCATATGAATTTATTTGATTGCTTATTTTAATCATTTTTAACCAGTTACATTTTTACCTGTTAGTCATATATTTTCTACAACGTAAGCAAGTAAATCTTTTTATACGGAATACGAAGTTCTTTATGTATTAGTTTATGACTTGTTATATATTATTAGTGACAGTAATAAAAAATTCCGCATTTTTTCTACGTAAAATAGGTTCCGACTAATTTTCTTCTCAAATTCCGTATACAATTAGACGTATCATTAGATAGAGCAACCACAAAAATAATTTTTTAAATTTACTTTTCTGAACTGTTGATTCGATATAGCTGATAATGATGCAGAGTCCGTATTATATGATATTTTGAGATTTGCATTGGGAATTATTTTTGCACAAAGAGAAAGAGATGTAACGATAAAAATTATATTAAGTGTCGTTGGCTTTGGATAATCGTCTTTATTCTACGGATTGGAGAATTAACTGAGTCTGACATACAATCAAACTATTGCAATATTTTGTGTTGTGTTATGGCAATATATAATTAATCCATGACGGTCGACATAGAAAACGATATGATATATTTTAACTTTGTCATCATCAAAGCACTTTTTGAATATAAATTTTTTTGTCAAATAGAGTATTGAGAAACCTTCAAAAATCGAGAATATATCCCGTACAGCATACTTGTCCAAAAGCGAGACATAAGACTTGTCTAAAAGATGTTAAGACGTCTAAAAGACGTTTAGACATTTTTTAGACGTTTTGCTAAAAAATGGCTAAAAGACGTCGAAAAGACGTCTTATGTCCCGATTTTGGATATGGTGCTGTCTGGAATATAATTTCTATCGTTACATATCTTTCTTTTTTTACAAGAATAATTTCCAAGGAAAATCTCAAAATATCATATAATATGGACTCTGCATCATTATCAGGTATATCTCTCTAAATTTTTTAGAGTGAAATTTTCACTCTAATTATTGAGTTACTGACCAGTTTACTCCAATAGAGTAAATATTCTCTCCAATTTACTCACTCTAAAGTAAAAAGTGAAGAGTTTTACTCTTATTTTTAAAGTGAAAGTCATTAGAGTGAAGTCATTACTCTAAACTTCACTCCAAACTTGAAGTGAAATTGCCTTCCCGCTTCCCGCTTCTCGCGTGTTCAGTTAGTTACGATGGGTGCGTTCAGGAGACACAGCCGTTGTTAAGTGAGCGCTCAGTGATTCTTTAATACGATTGATACTTATACTTTTGATTATTCTCCAGATCTAAGTGTAAAAACCGATCGTAATAAAGAATCATTGAGCGCTCACTCAACGGTTGTATCTCTTGAACGTACTTAGTGAATAAACAATAGTGAAGCCCTGCGAAGCTCTCGTCGTTATTCGTATCGCAACTCGTCGTCTCGCGTAAAGATACACGGCGGTCTCGCGCTGCGTGACTTGGTGCGAGACACTACCGTGCCTCTTGATTTGTTGAGTTGTTTCAATAAACAGGGTGCTCCTGGAAGTGTACTTTTCACGTGCTTTTAATATAAAGATATACTTAATAAATACTTAATAAATATACTATGAAGTAGCTCGAGAGCGTCAAATTATTCAGTGAAATATGTCACTCTTTTCAGAGTTGAAGAATTACTCCAAGTAAAGAATGAATAACTCACTTTTTCGAAAAGTAAAATTTCACTCCATTTAGACTGGCAGTATTTTCATTATTCCTAGGAGTGAAACCTCACTCTTTTGGAATGAGATTCTACTTCAAGAAATTCAGAGAAATCGTTTCAACAGTTCAAAAAAGCGATTTTTTAGAAAAATCTTATTTGTAGTTGATCTACCTAATGATACATTTAATTACTCTAATTGTATACGGAATTTGAAGAAATACGGTCGGGATCTATTTTACGTAGAACAAGTGCGAGGTCCTTTACAACAAAATTAAATTTACAATTCGTAAAAGTATAGATTATTTATATTCTTACACGTAAATATAATGTTTAAAATGTTTTTTGTTAGTTTTACCTTCAAGTAATATTTATTAAAATATGTGACACTGCAGGCATAAAAATGTAATAATTACTTTTATTTGGCATATATCTTTTAAACTACCATACATTTCACGACGCTTGATATATTTTATGATATTTTTATTCCTTTAAATTTTTAAATCTTGTGTTATATTTTTGAAGTTACGCATGGCAAGTTAACGAAACATGAAGGAAAGAAATCAAAATTTGTATTTTAATGTAATATGATATTTTTAAACAATAACATTGTCTCCATGGTTTCTATAATTATCTTAAGGTTTAAGTATTATCGTTATATTGTAACGTTTATTAAAAAAAATATATTGTGTATTTCAGGATGCAATAAATAAATGGGTGAAAGAGATAATTGGAAAGCTTAAGCGGAAATAATATGGAAATCTTGAGAGTATTAACCTTGTTAATATTTGATACATTATCGACAGACCTGAAATAAATTACTTAAATAGTTGTGAATGTTTGTGAATTAAATAAACGCAGCAGCAAATTAAATTAATCTTAATTATGTAAGTCAAGTTATTTAATAATATCCATAGAAACATTTCCTAATACAAGATAGCAAGACCGAATATATGCAATATTAAAATGTGTAGTAAATAATAATTTCCTATATAGTATTTGTGCGAAGAAAAAATTGTTCTCCAATTCGTCGAAAAATTTTAAATAATAGTCACCAAAATATAGATATTAATAGAAAACTACATAAATTTAAACATAACATAGGTTTAGGTCGAAATATAATCTTGATGAAAAGTTAAATGATAATAAATATGATGCACATATGTATAAAATCTACTAAATTGCGCTGTTCTTAATTTAACATTAAATTTCCAGTTCAATATCTGAGTTATAATATAATCTATAGATTTATGCAACCTTTGCTATCTCTCTATATATCCTGCAGTAGTATTAATTCATATATACAAATAAATATTAAGAACAAATTAACCATAATTTTTCTAACACATTAATTTAAATATTAAAAATGTAGTGACTAAAATAAATAAAAGGTAATAAAAAAGACATTTATATTCCGAATATTTATTTTTTATTCTTCTACAGTTTCAAAACTATAATGTATAATTTGATTTATTATAATTATAATATAATTATAATATAATTATTTGCTGCCCGAGGAAAATAATTACTTATCTTAATAGCCTTAAGATTATCTTTTATGTATTCAGTTTTAATTACAAATTATTTAACAATAATTTTATTGTCGAAAATTTTTTAAATAAAAAATTTGTATTAATAAAACGAGTAAAAAATAAAAATAATATGTTATGATTAATAATGATATAATTTTTACTACAAAAAATTAAATTAAGTTAAAAGAAAACTTATTATAATGACAATGTATTTATTAAAAAATTTAAGACTACGCTATACATAGTTCCAACACGTCGCTTAACGGTCACTTTCCGAAACTTTGGGAGTATTAATAAAATCCGGAAATAAATAATATTTTTAAGTGTTTCTTACAATTTATTAAAGAAAAATTGAACAAATTAGATGTGTTGTATAGTCAGGTGTTTCAATAGTAAAAAAATGGTAAACTATATTTTTATCGATTCTTTGGACTTTTATGGGAAGAAAAGAGAAGAAAAAATAGATTGTAGCAGTACAGTATCAAGTATATACAAGTCTACATTGTAAGTACACAAAGAATAATTTATATAAATATAAAAAAAATTAACTAAAAATTAATCTATTTTAAATTAACAATAATAAAAAATTAACAAAAATAAATAAAAATGTTAATTCCTTCAAGAAGTATAACTGAAATTAATTGCTTTAGCTTTAGAGCAATTTAAAGCATAAAAATTTTAAAAACTTTGAGTCACATTAATAACATCTCGGGAAAAAAGATTATATATAATTATATATAAATACACTGGACAACAAAATTATCGCAACAATAATTTACGTCAAAAATTTGCCCAACTTTAAATAAGCATAACTCCGCGAAAAATTGTCATATCTAAAAGATTTTTTTTCATTTTAAAGGGTGAAGTCTGTACTTTAAAAAACCATTGTTAAATTTTGAATTTAGCCTTCCCCCCTCGCGCCGTTCTTCCAAAAGTAAGGACGTGTGTTACGTCTCCAAAAAATTGCATACTTTGACACATTCTACGGAGTAGAATGAATTTTTTTCGTAACTGTCATGGCAACCATCGTAAAATATGGACTTTTCCCTGCAAATTAAAAAAAATTGAGTCCGTATGATTTTTTTTCGCCGAGTTATGGCTTATCAAAGTTACCTATGCATTTTTGTGCATTTAATTACCGCCAACATTAGTATTATCCGATGAACACTACGGGGAGGTTATTGGTCGGATTTTGCCTATCGTGTGTGTGTGTGTGCGTGCGTGCGTGCGTGCGTGCGTGCGTGCGTGCGTGCGTGCGTGCGTGCGTGCGTGCGTGTGCGTCTGTGTGTGTGTGTGTCTGTGTGTGTGTGTGTGTGTGTGTGTGTGTGTGTGTGTGTGTGTGTGTGTGTGTGTGTGTTAGCAGATATTTGCGCAAATTAATTTTTATTTAAACAAGGCATTGTTACGATTTTGTCTTTTGTTTTCCGAATGAGCAATACAATACAGTGACTGCAATACTGTGAAGTTTTGTAATACTAAAGTAAGTAACTTCACAGTACATTCCCAAGGAGAACAGAAAATCAAGAACACAATGACGTCAAAATGACGTCAAAATATAATCATTTTAGGAAAGTCAAGGTGACATCATTTCATATATCCGAGAGGATAATAATGTGACTTTTTCGTGACGGCGTCGTGACCTTTCAGTGACTTTTATCAATTCAGTGCAAAAGGCTTTGGTCCATTCTGAACT
Source organism: Temnothorax unifasciatus (assembly GCA_030770225.1). NCBI lineage: Eukaryota > Metazoa > Arthropoda > Insecta > Hymenoptera > Formicidae > Temnothorax > Temnothorax unifasciatus. The sequence continues at coordinate 45,752 of JASTWK010000253.1, read as the reverse complement.
CTCTTTTATCGACAAAAGTGCATTAAATATGGCTTTTCAGGTGATCTCCAAGTCACTTGTAGAGGCACTTTTATCGATAAAAGTGAGTTCAGAATATGCAGAATATGCATTTGTATCACAGACAATCAAGCCCATCGCACATGAAATTGCATAGGCTGCATATGCATAGCATAATACCGCTAAACCAAAGAGTAACCAACATAAAGACGCCATATTGATTTACATAAGATGCTTATTGGTCCAGCGGTCTCATGCTATGCATATGCAGCCTATGCAATTTTATGTGCGATGGGCTTAATACTTTTCTATAAGGATTTAATAAATTAATTAATAAATTATTATTTCAAAAATGCAGTTTTTAATTTAATTTAGAAATGTGTGAGATTAATAATATATTTTTATATAATATATAGTCAAAACCTATGTCTTAAATTTAGAACGTATCAAAGAAGTTACTACAATAGCAAAAAATAAACATATTTCACAAGAATATTTCATATAATATCCACTTTAAGGGGTAATATCACCTTGTGTTCACTAAAAGTAGGGTCATTTTTCTAAATTTATTATAAAAAAAATGAAAAGATTTATTAATATTCGGGTTTTTACATATAAAAGTACAAGTCTTAAGGTACATAAAAAAATTTTTTTTAGATTAAAATTTTACTACTTGAAACTTTAACCGCGTTTTTCTCGAAACCATGTTTTTCGAGCTTGCCGTACCGATAGCTCCTTCAATTTTTCTGCTTTGCCAAGCGATTTTCTGCTTTGATCTTATATTTCGAAGAATTTTTTTCTTGCAATGATTCAGCGGCTAGAAATTTAAGATATTAATATGTTAATCATTGAACACAAGATTCATAAGAATATTGAATATCTAAGACACGTATATATGTTGTATTATAAACAGTCTTGTACAAATAAGAGATTTATCAAAGAAATGATTGGTCTATTAACTTGCTAGCATAAAATAAAACTTTACTGTGACGCAAGAATGCTCAGGCATTTTTAATAATTATTATATTTATGTAACAATATAATAAGTTTTCTAACCTTGAAAACGTCATTTTTCTATAATCAAAAATGCTTTCTTCACAATTTTATAATATCATAAAAATATTAATTGAGTGAATATACATTTCTTAAGAAACTAAGAGCCTTAATTTAATCTAAACATTTATCATAAGTGATTTAATACTGCTTTCAAGAAATAAACTCACCGGTTTCATGATAATATCCACTCGAATCTACTGCAATCACGATGATGCAGTTCTTTTCTTCACTTCGACTGTCCTCAGAATATTTTAAATTGCAATGCCCAACGTCTATAACATAACCTCGTGACAAATATTTTCATGTGACTAAGGCTGCATTCCGAAATTCACTGCCAGTACTGAAACGTGAACTGTAGTACATAACCTATAAAACAGTCATAATTTTTGGAATAAATATCTACTTACTATGAATAGCAAACAAAAGTTTTTTCCTTGAAACAATATTTTAATTTTTCTCAGCACGAAATTGTAACTTCGATACACTGTATATAGGACACAATCTGGTAAAAATTTCCGTTAGAAACAGTTAGAAACAGATAGAATTTGTGACGGTATGTAACGGAATCCTATCCGCTGTAACTGCAAGCTTGAAAAGAAAATTCTAGCCCTAATCCGTTTCTGTAAGCAGCACTATTGTATCTGCAAATACAGACAGAAAATGTAACTGTATCTAATGGAAATCTATCGGCATACAGCATCTATAAGCTTTTGCAATAGAAAAACTTGTCTGTTTCTGTCCGCATTCTGTACGCATCAGATGCTGACGGTATCTATCCGTAAATGCGGATACCGCATCCATCTGCATCTGTACGCATTGTCGACCTATAGGAGTTTGTCTGCAACTACGGATACGAATCCTGTATGTTTCTGTCCGCAGTCTGTACGCATCAGATGCTGACGGTATCTATCCGTAAATGCGGATAACACATTCATCTGCATTTGTATGCAATGCCGACCTATAAGAATCTGTCTGTAACTACGGATGCGATTCCTGTCTGTTTCTGTCCGCATCCTATACACATCAGATGCTGACGGTATCTTTCCGCATTTGCGGATAACATATCGGATATATCCATCTGCATCTGTATGCAATGCCGACCTATAGGAATCTGTCTGTAACTACGGATACGATTCCTGTCTGTTTCTGTCCGCAGTCTGTACACATCAGATGCTGACGGTATCTATACGTAAATGCTGATAGTATATCCATCTGCATCTGTATGCAATGCCGACCTATAGGAATCTGTCTGTAACTACGGATACGATTCCTGTCTGTTTCTGTCCGCAGTCTGTACACATCAGATGCTGACGGTATCTATACGTAAATACTGATAGTATATCCATCTGCATCTGTATGCAATGCCGACTAGTTCGCGACGACGCCGCTAGGCGGCGCATGATGGAAAGCGTTTCTCAAATTTAAAATACAACCAGCCATAATATATAAGCAGGCGTTCTGTCAGGCAACAACCAGAAAAATTACAGTGTCGTAACTGGAGGAATCCCTTCTCCTGGCGTTTAAAGGTAGAATCTACCTGATAACTACAAACCTCCCACAATGTACATGTATTTGCAGTAATAAGAAATGAATAAAATGCATTTGCAGTTAAAAACGGATAGAGCGGGCAAATAATTGCATGCAAATGCAGATAGATATCCTGCCTGGTTTTGCAATCAGATGCGGATAGACATTCAAAATTGGCTATGTATAAAAACGGATAGGATTCGTAATTACGTTTGCGCATAGATTCGGATAAGTTCCGTTCCGTTAGGAATCAGTTAGATGCAGTTAACCTTTCCTACCGTCTTTGCGTACACAGTCTTATAGAATCTGCAACACTTTTCATCTGTTTCTATCCGTAATTGCAGGGAAAGAAACGCATAGTAAAAAAGTCAGAAACGGATAGAATGCACGTTCTATCCATTTCTAACGGTAATTTTTACCAGGGAACGTACATGAACTGCGCGCAGAGCTGCGTTATAATGACCCACGTGGACTCGCCGTGCCGCTGTGCTGGAGTGAGAGAGATACAAGAACGCAACCCAAGAGCTGTGCAAAAATAGTGCGCACACGCTGCAAAATGGTTCGGCATCACGAAAAGTCATATTCTTATCATGATGGTATCATTTTTATAAAAAAAAAAGATTTTATGTGCGTATACTATAAAGTTTAAGTACTACCCAGCGAGAAATGACCCATCGAATCGACATCAAATTGACGTCGAAAACGTATATCGAAAAGTAATTGAAATATTCATCGATCTCGATGGAAATGTGGTATCACTTTCGATGACTTTTCAATTCAGAATAAATCGATTTCGACTCGATATTGATTACTATTTCCTCACTGCAGCTATTATTAGAAACCATAAAACATGATCTTTTTCTTGTATTATACATTAAAATAAATAAATATATTCACATTCCACTACTTATGTGTTTAATAGTATATCGAAAATATATCAAAAATTATCTATTTATTTCTCCCCAATATCTTTATTAGAAGAGCACAAAACTTACAATAGAAATAATTTTTACAATTAATTTATTTATCTAGGTAGAATTGCACATATATGCACATTTATTATTACAAAAATATATTACTTAAGTCTAGATAGAGTTGCATATATATGTATTTATTATCAAAAACATATATTATTTAAGTCGCTAGATAGAGTTGTACATATATGTATTTATAATCGCAAATATATATATTATTTAAGTTCTAGATAGAGAATATATATTGCACATATTTATTATCACAAAAAAACAGATTTGACAGATTGACTTAGTGCAATTAACATAAATTGATTCAGTGTAATTAAGATTTAGGAAAGTTTGTCATTGAATGAAGTTTAATTGTCATTAATGCATTTTTTTTACAAAGTCAATTCGTTTAAATTAAAAATAAATGATTAAAAGTAAAAGTAAATGGTTATTTTATATCCCAAGTAAATTGCGCCATAACTTGTTCCTAATATACTAATCATATGTACGTCAAAATATAAATAGTCTTGTATGCAAAATGTAAAAAAAGACATAAATTGTAAACAAATTAATATTAGAATTAGTAGAACAGATGTGTATTTAATTTTCTCTCTTTTATGAGTCTATATTTTTGAAATGTTTAACTTTGAGAATAAAATGTCTGTACAAAATCAACATCTCTAACAATAAGTTAAATAACTGTTGAAATAGATATAATATAAACACTTGCTATGTTAAATGTCATAAATAGCATATAATAATTACTGATATACCCATATGGAAAAATGCACTCAACTTTCGGTGTTAAAAAAACCGTTAAAAACTCTTAAAGTTGGGAGTGATTTCGGACCGCCAATTGAAGGTTAACCATCATTTGAAGGTTAATCTTTAATTGGCGGTTATACCCAATTTTAAGGGTTTTTCTTTGGATGATGGTTAATCTTCAAGTGATAGTTAACCTTTAATTAATGGTTAATCCTTAAAAATGACGGTATAAACCCTAAAAATATGAATCCTCAAATAAAAGTAACAAATATGGCGTCCCAATAAAAATCTCTTAAGGGCTCCGCTCGCTGAACCGGACTCCTCGCCTCGACTCTCGCTCTCGGACGCTAGCTGCCGCAGCTCTCCCTTTCCTGACAGTGAGCTCTCCCTGGTGATCCGACTCTCGCTCGGTTGGTCTCCAGAACACGTGCCGCAACGATCAATCCGTTAAGGACGTTCTCGTGAAAATCACATTTCTACAGATTTCCTTCAAATTTGGTGTACAGCTTAATGGCAGCACTATCCATAACATGTGTAATTTTTAGAAGTCTTAGCCTCACCGAATTAGAGATATAGAGCTTCAAAGTTTCATTATTTAACACGTAACCCCTATACTGAGGCTTCACAAAAGTAACGTTTTCATTGATTGTAGACGCAATTTTCTACAGATTTCGTCAAAAAACGAGTATGTGGCGCACATTAATATTACAAATATTTTAAAAAAGATTGAGGAAGCCTAGCCTCACCGTTACTGAGTAATTTTAATCCAAAGTCTGCAATTTCTCGCTCGCATATGACGCGAGTCAACACGACGGCGGCGGCGACGGCAATACTGCGCATGTTCTTTCCGACGTAAGCTAGTGTCGCGTATACAGATAGAGCCTCGCTATGTGTGCGCGTACAACCGTAGCAAAAAGTTCCCCTCTCCAGAGAGGCACTGCGTACAGCAGTCTTTCTCGCCCGGCGCGCGGAACTTTTGAGAGGGACTATCACAAGAGAACGTCCTTAAGAAAGAGGTAACAGACTCGACACGTTCGAAGAAACGCAAGCAAGTGTGGCCATGACACCTAACAAGTGAGGAAAGAGGTGGGGCCGGCAGGGGCTCTTTGAGAGTGGCAACTCGCGCATCGCGCCATCTAATGTGAAACGATCGGGCGTTGTAAAACGCGAAAAGAATTCGAGCGCAATATCTGAACAAATTATTTAATTTTTAATAAGTCCAATTATTAATATTTATTTTCATAATTAAACTTATTTTTTATTTTGATAAATGTAAATACCTTATTGTATTAATATTTAATATTAATAATTTAATTAGTTGCTTAATTTAACTTCTTGTTTAATAAATGAGCGGATGTAGTACTGAAAATGTACCTGTTATATAATATTTTAATTTTCAAAATTGTCAAATTACAAACAGGAATTTTGTTGTGACTTTTACAGTTATAAAGTAACTAGAAATGGAAGCCTAAAAAAATTAATATTGTAACGCAATTATTATAATGCTCAAATCATAAAATATTTACATTATCCATGTCTGCCAATACAATTATATAATTTTTATTCATATTGTATTTTATATAATGGCAAGTTATTATATATTTGACAGGCAAATCAAAATAGCTTCGAATCGATATCGAAATGATGAAATATCGATGTCTTAACAAAAAATACATAATTTGCCTGTTTACAGTCTGGCGCGATGAATGTATGTCACAAATAATCTCTTCTTTCAAAAAATGTCATAAAGCACAAACATCGAAATAAGCTCCAAATTTCGAGCATTATTTCGATATGGATGTAATATCGATGATTTCGACGTCAATTTGACGTCGATTCGATAGGTCATTTCTCGCTGGGTAATGTGTAATTATGAATATCGGAAACAATCTAAGTGTAAATTATTGCAAAACATTTAAAATAACATATTAAATTTCAAAATCATAATTTAGTCAATTTTTCGTCATGATCAAAAAATGACTGTTTGCAATCATTTTTTCGTCATTTTGACTTTTTCTTGACTTTCTGTTCTCCTTGGGTTACTTCTAAGTAAGGCCCTAAGCAGAATGGCTAAGACTTGGCAGTGTTTTATGCTTTAAGTCTTTTGTCTTATGTAACGCACAATACTGTCAGTAATCCTAAGTAACTTTGTGCCCACCCGTTATTTCCTATTTTTCCTTTATGTTTGCTAAACGAGATCGGGAAATCGAGAGAAAACTTCCAGACGACAAAATCCATACAGATAAAGCATATACGACTACGTTTTATCAACTTTGTCTGGCCCACTACAATAAAACACGGCGACATGACGCGCCAAAGGGGCCTTAATCCCAGACAGAGTTTGCTGAAGATCTTTATTGCATTGCGCGATTAGCTTAAATTTGCTTACTTAATGTTCCGACAAACAGAAACGAGGTCTAAAACGTGCTTTTAGAAATCCTTTAAGGGCACGTGGCAGAAGTTTCTGTTTGCAATAGAACTGCAATTAAGACTAGATGGAATGCATTTGTTTGTCGGTACTAAAAACAGGGTCGCGAGATAAACTAAGGACCCAAAGATAAATTAATAAAAAGAGATAAGCTTGAAATTTCGAGCATTATTTCGATATGAGGTAATATCGATGATTTCGACGTCAATTAGATATCGATTCGATGGGTCATTTCTCGCTGGGTTCGTCCCTCTGATTCTTTGCAAACTTTCTTCGATTGCTTACTACACTCCAGTCCATAGAATTCTCTGTCCTTAATTCCTGGGTAATCTTGTCGAATTCATCTTCAGAAACACTGATTCTCATTTTCTTATTAGAACCATTTTGTGTCTCGTCGTCATAAGAACGAGGGCAATCACGTGAAGCTTGCGTGTCAGGATTCTCCAACGTATTCATGTGTGATTCTATGAGCAACTTTTACTCGTTCTCCCTCCAAGAGGGGAGCAACAAAGAATTTATGAAATTCCCATTAATAAAAAAAATAAAAGCCCCCCAATATAGGGCACATGACAACACCCCCCGCAAAGCGCTCGCCAAAACGTGATCAGCAAAAAGCAAATAAGCAGCGAAATAAGCAAGGGCACAGCACAGGCACGTCCGTTCCGTATGACGATTCGAGTTGAACTCGACACTACCGTGTCTCTTGATATAGGTTAACTAACTGTGACAGCGCGTTGAACGCTGGAACGCACTGTCTGCACTGCGTGCAGTACACACACGTTATCGAAACTGGCGATACTAGCACCGCTAGTGTCAAAAAAGTGAAAAGGACGCGACTTCAGCGCCACGAAAGTGACACTAGAGAGATGAGAGATGATTGCAAAATATGACGACGACGTAGGCTGCATTCCGATATTCACTGTCAACAACTTTCAGTACTAAAAATCTATAGTATACGTGACTTAAAATATAGACGTTCACTATTGACAGTGAATATCGGAATGCAGCCGTAGACGTAGACGTATCTTAATAAAAAATTTTCACATTTGGACTTTGCGTCGCAATATCTCTGCTCGTAGGACACGTAGCAGAAAAATAAGAACATTTTTCTTTATATATCGACCCCAAGCTATCAATGAAGCCTACTTAGAATTTGATTCGTTCACTCGTTATTGAGATCTCAACATCTCAAATAATTTTGAACTGTATGAAATAAATTTTATTTTCCAAAAGATTGTTACTCCAAAAATAACACTGTATAACTGCATAATAATAATAATGTACATTGATTAATAAAAACTTATGCTCACAATATCTCCAGAGGAATTGGTTTTTAAAAACAATTCTTTATTTTATACAATATTATACATATTTATAGACTATTTATAATATTTATTACAGAGTAACAAGCAGTTTCAAAGGGTTCATACGTGGCAGTAACTTCATTTCGTAGCTTTTGAAAACCATTGATATATGTATATGCTATCAAATATGTTGCATATATTCAAGAATTTATAGCGACTTTCTTGGAGGTGAATCAATCCTGGGAGATGGATTAGGAACATGAAATAACGTAGAAACCGCATTTGGCTTCAATTCCTCCAACCGTCGACACGTCTACTTTCGAACTGTGAATCCTCAAAGTGTACCTGTAATAAGGAAAACAATTAATTTTCAATTTAATGAGGCACAAATAATGCTTTTACAGCGTTGGATGTACTTCACAGACACAACCTGACTTGCTTGATATCCACTGTTCACGGCAAAGATTTATGTTTTCCACTTTTTTCGTCGCGCCACATTTGTTGGAATTGGAAAAAGTCGAAACCCTTTTTCGCTTCTATTATTGTAATTAATTGCAACGCAGCCAGTCATTTTGGAAGCAGAAAATACGAGACCGAAAAGCGTATTGACGTTTACGAAAAGATTCCTTGAAAGGTTATGTTTTCACATATGATTGGTTCAAAAATGGCGGACAAGAATACCTATTTTTTTAGAGCTCTACAGTAACCATCACTACCGCCATCCGTTGCAGTTCAGTAGAACTATAATTCATACCGACGACTTCCGCGTCGACGAATACACAATCTCCCTAGTTTTCTACTTTATCTTTTAACAGAATGACATCACAAGTGAGAATTATTTGAGTTTTGATGTAAATGGAAAGCAACTAATATAAAATAACTTAACCCTTTGTAACTCATGTTATCAAAAATAAAAAATATGACAACTATTTTAAATTGATTTACAACTGATAAATTCATGATTTAGAATGTTGATGGAAACTTTGCCGGTTTGTAACAGTAATGTGTTACATGGAGTTACAAAGGGTTAAGTACGCATTCGGCAACTCTTCCCTATAATGTTTGTATCATGTCCATCAGTTATACTTTTACCATGATGGAACATTGCACTAACAATATGTTATACATTACGGTTATATTGTGAATGTAATCGCGAAATAGATAAAAAGTGTGAAAATTGCACATTGCTTCCTCATCATTACAGATCGCTATATACTATTACAAATTACAGCAACATAATTAAATGTGCAATTTCGAAAAGAAGATATCTTTGAAAATTATATTTTTTCAGAAATTTGTATAAAAAGTAGTAATAGCTGTGTAGTAATTAGAGTACATATTAGTGAAAAAACCTATAGGCTAAAAAATGCGAGATGTGCTATTTTTGAAATTGCACATTCAATTAATATTGTAAAATAGTATATGACTTCCTCATAAAAAAAAGCTTTATGAGCCTATGAAATAAAAAACGATGAGGAAGCAATGTGCAAATTTTTAATTTGCACACTTTTTTTATTGTGATAAGATTTACTGCGTTTATCGCATAATTTTTAGAATTTTAATGGAAATAATTTTTAAAATATGTATAAAATATGTATAGTTAAATATATGTAACTATATTTATGGTTAGATACATATATGCACTGCCGTGTCGGAAAGTTCCCGGATACTTGCCTTATTTAGCAGAATTGTACAGAATGTTTGTAAATATTATTTTTTGTAATGTATTTGGAAATTATTATTTTTGTGCTCTTTTGCTCGTCATTTGCTATTCGTGGAAGAGATATACAACTGTTACATGGGCAATCAGTTGAGATTCTGCTAAATATAGGGCAAATGTCCGGGAACTTTCCGACGGCAGTGTATATGATAAAATTATCGCATTTGTGCAAATTGAAAGTCTGAAAATGTTTGAATTGTGTGATGTTTGTTTTTAATATATCTGCTATACAATGTGTAAAATATTAAATATTGTGATTTTACATATTTATATATTGTGTAATGTAGTAATAAAAATTGTGATGATTATCTTTACGTGCGTATTATACTTTTCAAAGTATGACGCATCTCACGATGCTTGATATATTTCGTCGTAACTGAAAAAATAAAAAGTGTATGTTCTCTACTTTATGTTCTTGATATACTTTATCGCCAATGTATATAGATACAAGTTTCTCTATAAAAAAGTTAGACCACGAAATCAAGTATGTCAGTCGCGAAATAGTCAGTAGCGAGACGTAATACATTTTATTTTACATTACTACAAGAAAGCGAACATGAAAGCTGTAATTTTATTATTCGCTTTAATTGCGATCTTGGTCGCAGTTAATATTCCGGCTATTAATGGAGAACCTTGGGCTAAAGCTGAATCTGGGCCTTTTATGGTACGATAAATTTATTTTTTTTTAAATATTATTCTAAATAATAATTAAAATAAGATGATATATAATTTCGCGTATATGTAGAATATAACCTATCGCATATGAATTTATTTGATTGTTTATTATAATCATTTTTAATCAGTTACATTTTTACCTGTCAGTCATATATTTTCCACAGAGATAAGCAAGCAAATCTTTTTATACAAAACACGAAATTCTTTATGTATTAGTTTATGACTTGTTATTTATTATTAGTGACAGTACAAAGGACCCCGCACTTTTTAAATAAGTTAAATAAGTCCCGACCAATTTTCTTCAAATTCCGTATACAATTAGACATATCATTAGATAGATCACAAAAAGGATTTTAAAAAATTACTTTTTCGAGCTGTTAAAGCACTGTACCTGATAATGATGCAGAGTCCGATATTTTGAGATTTGCATTAAAAATCTTGTAAAAAAAAAAGATGTATGATGAGAGTTTATCGTACGTCTCTTTAAGTTTTATATAGAACTTTAATACAGCAATACTTTTCGAATATGAGTTTTTTGGTCAAATAGAGTATTGAAAAACCTTTCAAAATCGAGAATATATATAATTCTTATCGTTACATATCTTTCTTTTTTTTACAAGAATAATTTTCAATGCAAATTTCAAAATATCGTATAATACTGACTCTGCATTATCAGGTATATCGTTTCAACAGCTCAAAAAAATAATTTTTTTTGAAAAATCTATTTTGTGGTTAATCTACCTAATAATTATACATCGAATGGTATACGGCGAATTTGAAGGAAATCGATCGGGACTTATTCTACGTAGAAAAAGTGCGGCGTCCTTTACAACAAAATTAAATTTACAATTTGTAAAGGCGTGGATTATTTATTCTTACACGTAAATATAATATTTAAAATGTTAGTAAATATACCAAACAGGGGACCCACCTCCAATGATCCCGACTTTGACATATGTTGTCAAGGACATGACCCTGAGTAACTTTTCCTTATAACTTAATCGTCGCTCATTGCTTATTTAAAAGTTATTAATAAAAAAGTTTGAAAAGTATAGCAGTTATTTTGAGTATTGAAAGGTACAAACGACTAATGTATGTAAAAATAGTACATGTATAAACAAAGAAAAGTTATTTAAAGTAGTAAATTGTTAATATATTGAACAGTTTTTTTTGTTAAAGCAGAGAATAGTTAGCATAAAAAAGGGTAAAAATAAAAATAAGGAGACATCTCTAATAATCTTGACCTTGACATATGTTGTCAAGAACATGACCCTCAGTAATTTTTCCTTATAACTTAATCGTCGGTCATTGTAGCCCCTTCCTCGTAAGCAGGGGTGGGTGGGGGGTGGACGTTGGTTCGCGTGAAAAGTTGAAAACCTCAATCGTACAATAATAAACCTCGATCGTTTCGTCTTATAAGCAGGGAGGAGGGAGTGAATCTCGCTATGCGTGGAAAGTACAATGCTGTCCAGAGAACCATCTATGCAAAACAAGGTCCACCCTACCCCATCCCACCCCTGCTTACAGGGCAAAACAAGGTTTAACAGTGTACGGTTGGGTTTTCAACTTTCCACGCGAAGCGAGATCCACCTCCACCCACCCCTACCTGCCAGAGAGGGGCGGCAGCCTATGTATGTATTGTCTATACCGTCTATACACACATATTAGCAAATTACTTCCCTTAGTATCGACACAAACTGTTATATACTTCTCAAATTTTTTTGTTTATAACTTTTAAATAAGCAATAAACGACGATTAAGTTATAAGAAAAAATTGCTCAGGGTCATGTCCTTGACAACATATGTCAAGGTCAAGATTATCGGAGATGGGTCCTTTATTCGGTATATTTACCAAAATGTTTTTTGTTAGTGATATTTATCAAAATATATGACACCGAAGGGCATAATAAATGTAATAATTATTTTTATTTGGCATATATTTTTTAAACTACTATGCATTTCATGATGCTAATGGCTTAATACTTTATGATATTTTTATTCCTTTAAATATTTTTAAATCTTTTGTTATATTTTTGAACTTATGCATGGCAAGTTAACGAAACATGAAGGAAAAAAATCTAAATTTGTTTAATGTAATACACAAATTATTTAATGACATTTTTAAACAATAACACTGTTACCACGGTTTCTATCATCTTAAAGTGTAAGCATTATCGCTATATTGTAACGTTTATTAAGGAAAATATATTGTGTATTTCAGGAAAAAATAACAGGTTGGGCCAAAGATATGATAGCCAAGATTAAAGAAATGGGGAAATGATACGGAAATCTTGAGAGTATTAATTTTGTTAATATTTGATACATTATCGACAGACTTGAAGCTATTTATTTAAATGTTTGTAAATGTTTGTGAATTAAATAAACGCAGCAGCAGATTAAATTAATTTTAATTATTGTTGTCAAGTTATTTAATAATATCCAAAGAAACATTTCTTAATACAAAGTAGCAGGTCGAATATATGCAATATTAAAATGTGTAGTAAATAATAACTTCTTATTTAGTATTTGTGCGAAGAAAAAATTGTCGTCCAATTCGCCGAAAAATTTTAAATAATCACCATATATAGATATTAATAAAAATCTACATAAATTTAAACATAACATAGGTTTAGGTTGGTATATAATCTTGATGAAAATTTAAATGATAATGAATAAGATGCACATATGTAGGTATAAGATCTATTAAAGCGCGTTGTTTTCAATATTTGATATTAAATTTCCGAAACCTGCGTTTTAATCTATAAATTTATATGCATTCTTTGCTATCTCTCTATGCTGCAGTAGCATTAATTTATACAAATAAATATTAAAAACAAATTAATTATTATTATTTCTGCTAACATTAGATTAAATATTATAAATGCAGCGACTGAAATAAATAAAAATAAATACAAAAAAGTTTATTTTTAATGTTTATTTTTTGTTTTTATAGATAGGTACTGTTTCAAAACTAAAATATATAATTTAATTTATAATAATTATAATATAATTATTTGTTGTTCGAGGAAAATAATTATTATATCTTAATATCTTAACCCACACTGAGCATATTTTTTAATAGATATCCAATGGATATCCACATATCCATGTAACGTCCATATCTATGGTGGATATTTAATAGATATCTATTAAATGTAAAAACATTCCCACAAAGCACACTTTATCTGAGGGACGTCCTACAGACATTTGAGATATCTCAATAACTGTAGGACATCCGGTGGATATCCAATATCCGGTGGATATCCAGCAAATGCAAGTGTCCCTCAGAATATCCTGTGCTGTGTGGGTCCATATTTTTCAAATAGCCACCAGAGATATCCATTAAATATCCACGTGCTATCCACATACCCATATCTCTCAAATAGCCACCAGAGATATCCATTAAATATCCACGTGTCATCCACATATCCATATCTCTCAAATAGCCACTAGTGATATCCATTAAATATCCACGTGTCATCCATATATCCATATCTCTCAAATAGCCATCAGGGATATCCATTAAGGCTGCGGTCCACTTGACGCTACAAATACTTTGGAGCGTTCTTCTTCTCCTTCTTTCTTTATTGAAAGAAAAGAGAAGAAGAATGCTTCGAAGCATTTGTAGCGTCAAGTGGACCGCAGTCTAAATCTACGTGTCATCCATATATCCATATCTCTCAAATAGCCACCAGGGATATCCATTATATATCCACGTGTTATCCACATATCTATATCCACAAAATAGCTACCAAAGATATTTATTAAAGTAGATTTTTCGCCCGCGTTTCGCGCGAGCTCAAAATCTATTCCCCTCTCCCCAAACTCACCTATTAATTATGAGCCCTTTCTCCTCAAACTGCAACCTACATCTTCGAATTTTTTTTTAATAAATAATAAATAATAGATAATATTATAGATGCAGATTAGCATATTGTCAAATATTTCAAAAATGTAATCCCCTATATTAAAGTCTTTAAATTTTAAGGACATAAAAGAAAAATTGGCAATAAGAAAGTCGACGCGGTTATTGGTGCGTAATGTCCAGAGACACTTGTAATATGAAAATATATCTGTCTTTGGACATTACGCAATAACCGTGTCGACTCTCTTATTGCAAATTTTTCTTTTATGTTCTTATTATTATCGAGAGTTCTTAATTATTTTATTATTAATGACTGAGACATTTCTTCGCCAGTATCAAAAAATAATAAAATATATTTGAGCGACCCAACTGGCCAAAATTTCTTTCTCCTTTATATCTTATATCAAATTCAAGACACTTCTTACTGTCCCAAAGAGATTGGATTGCATTATTAGGAAAGGCAAGGATAAACTACCGTATCTCAGACAGACCGAATTGGTGTACAAGATTGATTGTGCTAACTGCAATTCTTGCTATATTGGGCAAACTAAACGACACCTAGAGACAAGATTAAAAGAACATCAGAATGATATTAAGAAACATGTCAATAATCACTCTGTGGTCTCCAAACATCGTCTCACGTACAAACATGATTTCACGTGGCATAATCCGAGGATTTTATATAAAGAAAGCCATTTTAAAAAAAGAGAGATCTCGGAGATGTTTTTCATCAAGAAGTGCGGGCGCGCTATCAATCTTCAAAAAGACACCGAAAATTTACCGGCTGTTTACGATCGCGTTATTAATGCTGCCTAATCTATGCTTATTGACCGCTGTTTTGTTATTTTAAGAACCCGCTATTTTGTTTTATCGGCGTGCTACGTGCTTTCTGTGTTTTATTATTGTGACTTTGACTGTTGTAACGTTCGGACGCAGTTGACAGGATGTTCTATTTCAACTATCTCTTGACTAATTGTATCTTTTACTTCTGCTTTTGCCGACGCATAAAACTTGTAAGCCATTTTTGGCATCCTTTTTGCTATGTTTCATATATGTTTATACATCTCTGTAATCATCCTTTCAGCTTTATGAAGCATGATGTATTTTGGGAACTATATTAAGCGACATAGGATGTATATGCGTGGAGTGCTGGCAATAATTATTGTTATTTTCTTCACTTGAAAAGGGCCAGATGTTGGCCGAAACGTTGTGAGATATAAAGGAGAAAAAAATTTTGGCCAGTTGGGTCGCTCAAATATATTTTATTATTTTATTATTCTTTAAATTTTATTTTTGCTCGTGCCTCACGCGTTTTCACCTTCCGCTGTCCCGTCATTATTGATTCTCTTTCATTTTCTTTTATTTTATTTTCTTTCTGTTCATCCTTTTTTCTATTTTGTTTAAAAATTCTACCGGGTTTAGTTTTACATTTGCTGCCTTTTTGTTCTAATATCAATTCATTTCGCGCGCTTTCACCCTCTAAGAAATTATCCATTAATGAAAAATTAAACTTATCCTACAAAAATTGAAAAAAATTTGGCACTGGTTTCAAGAAAATCGGTCCATTAATACTTATTATTTCTCAAAAAATTTGAAAAATTTTGAAACCGGTTTCCAAAAAATTGGCAACAAAAAATTATTTATAAAAATTATTTATAAAAAAAAAATTGGCTTAATATTTAAATATTTGCAGAAATTGGAGCAATCACGTACATTTTTGCAAATAGGTAGTTTAGTATAAAAAAAGGAATGTGCAAGGATCAAAAAGGCTCACTCGCCGATCGATAACCGTCCATGCTCAGTTTACTTATCCTAATCTTAAGAGCTATCTTAGGCGCATAGAAATTTCCACGAAAAAGGGAAATCATGGAGTTCGCAGGACGTAACACTATAATAGTTTTTTAAAGGTTATTTTATCGGGAAAGAAACGTTTCATCGAACGTTTTTACTCATGAAAAATGTTTCTAGATAGCCACCAGGGATATCCATTAAATATCCACGTGTCATACATATATCCATATCCACCAAGTATCTACCACATGTGTATCACAGATATTTACTAATTTGTAACAACGCCGTTAAGCGGCACATAATGGTAAGACCAACTCGTAAGTAAATTTCTGTTGGAAGCGAATATAAGCAGGTCTCCGGCGAAGCAAAATCGCGACATCCGCAGGTCTTCGGACCCGGCTCCTTTTTTACATCTAGAGAAATAATATTTTTGAGATGTTGATTCAACGTTTATGTGCTTTATGAGGTTCTATTTGTATATAATGGACATATCTTATAAAAATAAAAAGCATCGAATAAATATCCACGAAAATATCTAATCAATCCACGAGACGTGCAGTAGTTATTTATATAAATTTATATTTAATGAATATCCAGTGGATATCCCCATAGAATGAATATCTATATTGGAATATCTATATTGGATATCTTGTGGATATCATGGATATACACATTAAGGATATTTAATAGATATCTATTAAATATTAATGTCTATGTGGGAAGATTGGTTCTTATGTATATTCAGTTGTAATTGCAAATTTAACCATTTTTTAAAAGAATTTCTTAAATAAAAAGTTTCTATGAATAAAGCGGGCAAAAATAAAAATAGTAGAAATGTTATAAATAATTGTAAAATATTTTTACTAAAAAAATTAAATTAATTAACAAGGGGATGAAATGAGAGGGAAGGTGTGGGAGGTTCAGGTTTTGTGGTAGCCCATATTTTGCGCAGGAGTCTAGAGAGTAATCATGCTATAAGTTGGTCCAGATCGGTTAAAGATTTTAGAAGTGTATAGAGAACACATACAAACGTAAGGGCATTCTACTATTGTATATAGGTTTATCTGAACAAATCACAAATCGGTAAGTATGTTTATGCATTCTTTATTTATTATACATATTTTTATATTTTTATATTTATTATTATTAATGTCGACTTATGATGTCTTGTCAATGTGTTTGTCAAAGAGTATTCTTCTTTTTGTGTAAAAATATTACATAATATATATATATATATATATATATATATATATCCCTTATATATATATATATATATATATATATATATATATATAATTCAATGTTACGACTGACTCATCAACGTCCAGCCCAAACAGAGTCTGCTTCGGAGTTTCGGATCATTAGCCTCCTGCAGGATCCAATCTTCATTTTTTTTTTTCATAAACCACGAGTTGGCAGATAGTAACAAGGCCTTTTTATAGATTTCCAACATTTTGTCCGCATTCAGATTGTGTGTAAACACGTAACACAGCTTCGAAGCGCGACGTGTACGCGGCACTCATGACACCTATGCTTTGCTCTAGCAAAACTTTAATGACAACTGAGCTTTTCTTCGCAAAGCATTAAGGAAAAAAGTATTCTCTATCGACTCACGCAAGAATCAGGAGTACAGCTTTTACCAACTGCGAGTTGTAGCGACCACGTTCTTGCTTGACAGACTGTAGTGCAAAATATGCTTCGGAGATGTCAGTCAATTATCGACGACGATGGTGACTGGACACATTATTAATGTAATTGCATCTTAGCTCTAATCAAATAGAATGTATCTATGTATTTCAAAATTTTGCTAACTCAATTTTTCTATAAATTAGGCCGACCACGCTCTTACTTGACTGACTGTATGCATGATGTAGGAATTCCGTATCCTTTTGTAAAATAAGGCTATTATTTTGCAATTTGATGTAAATCATTTCTGAAACGAGTTTTTTAGATACGTATTTATACGTAAAAGCACTTGGTACTTCTACTCATGTGACAAATGCTACAAAGAACAAACATATCTATTTGTAGGAAACATTAAAATAGTTAATACGACCCAGCGCCAAGTGTGTGATTATTTTCTATTGGGAAAATATTAATATTCTATGTAATTAATATTTAAACAACAATAAAGATACTGTTGCTCCCGATAATATAAAATGCAATTATGTCTAACTGTACAGAATAATCGCGCCCATCTATTCACCCGCATGACTTCACGCGCTCGATATACAGCGATCGTCGTTCGTTTATTTCTCGCCGGATGTTTCCGTCAAATGTTTTGAAGAACGTCGCATACGCAAGTGCCTTTGTTCGCATACGATGTCTATAAAACGGCTTTGCACATTAGACGATCTCATTAGAGTTTCACTTAACGAAGCGAGAAAGTTCCACGAGAAACCGGAATATGAAGATGAAGTTCTTCGTAATTATATTTGTCGTCTTCGCAGTTGGGGTAAGTTTCGGAAATTATGGTCTCTTCGGATTTTTGCCATTACCTGAAAATTAAAACCCACTTGTATTATACACGTGAATATCGCATATAAATTTGTTATAATATATCACAATTTTGTTATGTTAAATGCATATTGTATGTACACATCTGTACTTTAAAGGAAACGAATCGTATCTTCATTATTATGAATTCAGAGAAAACAATGTTTAAAGGGGCTTTAAATAGGGAAATGGTGTATTTTTTAGATATAAAATAAAAGAGTAGCAACTTTATTTATTGTTTTTAATAAAGTAATTTTACTGACTGAATGTTTAATAATACAACTGCCAATAACATACTGTATCCAATCAAAATTAAGGCACTATAAAAAATTTTAATACGACTTTTTTTAATTAGCACTGTATCTTAGATACTAGTAATATATAACAGGCATAAGACTCTTTACCATTATACAATTTAATCTTGTTATATTGAAAAATGTATTAATTGCATTTTAACAAAAACTGGCGACACAATTCTTTACCGGAAAAACAAATTTAATTCAATTTTTTTGAATTATGAGATAACTAATGCAATTGCAATTACGCGACATTTTGTTATAATAAAACTTATACTGTTTTTTTGTAAGACGTCTGCTGCACTGAGAGAAAATGAAATAGTTGTGGCAACTATTCGTTTGGCAACTATGTAATTTAAGTATTTGTAACTAGTTTTCTAAAGTAATAGGAACTAAATACTATAAAAATATAGTCATAAGAACTATATTTGTCAACTATTAGTTGATAGTAAAATAGCGCCTCAATAAAATAGCGTCTATAATTATACAGTTATATATAGACTCCATATAAATAGATACACAATAACATTTTTTCAGTTTAAACAAACTTTAAACAAATATTATTTTGAAGTGAAGCATACTTCCAGAAGCCAAAGCGGCGCGGGCGGCAGCGCGGACTCGTGCGGCGAGAGAGTTCGGCTCGCGCCCGCTACCCGGCGCATCGCTAGTATCTTTTTCGCGTAATTAAAATTCAACATCGATTCCTATAACTATGGCCGCTTAGCACGGTTTCTCCCGCGATCCTTCTCAGGATCGCCAGTCAGGGCGTGCTCACCCACATATATTATTCAATTTTCAATTATAAATCAGTTTTATTCATGTCACTACAACATATTTTTTGCATCAACAATATATTTTTCGTTAATGCGACTATTTTTTTGCAGTTTATCCAATGCAACGATTACTACAAGTATTACTATATTTTCTTAGTTTATATAACTTATTTATTGTTGTTATCACAACTTTATAATACATAGTTGAGGCGCTATTTGTCCACAAATTTCTAGTTGCTAGTACACATTTTTTCTCTGAGTGTGTGATTTACGTGTCAATTCACTTATGATACTATTCATCTAGCGACCGCAACTTAATCCGCGGTTTAAAAAAATAACGACTTTTTTGCTCCCGTGCGACGAATTTTGCATATAGATTTTTAACACTATTATAGCATGTTAGGGAACACCTTAGGCATACTTTTTATGGGTTAAGCCAGTAAAAAAATCGAAATTTCAAGATCGAAATTTTTTTACTTCTGACAGTATCTTTTTAGTTATGTGATATATTCTTCTCGGGGTGCGATATGTAAATATAATGGAATAAAATTTTTGCTTTCAGGCACAATGCCGCTCGGTCACGCTTTCGAACGTGAGGGACACAGGTAGGATTTGCATGTTTCATGTTCGCGTCATATATTGGAAATTAAACATTCACGCATAACGATCATTATTGAAGCGGATAGAGAATACTATATTGCGTTGACTCTTTGAATTTAGAAGGCGAGAAAATTTCCATAAACACGCCGGCGCCGGAGCAACTAAAAGAGCTAATTGCATTGTATGAAGAAAATTTTGGGAAGCTCATAAACTTCGCCATAAAAATGAGCAAAAATAAGGATAACAATAAACGAGAGGTCGGATGATATGCTGTAACATAACTTAAATTTAAACAATATTTTATATTGTTAAATAATACGCGATCTATTGGTACAGTTGTTACGTTTTGACTGAATATAAATGTCGCATTTTAGATACAATTTCTAAATCAGCTAAGCTCGCTTATCGAACAACTTGTCAAAGAGCAGTCGAAGGTAAGAAATGTGCACGCTAAGTTTGACAACGATACAAGCGCTATCTTGCAGGCATCAAGTGACAATCCGACGATGAAGAACGTAAATAATAATGTAAATAATGTGGAAGATTTAATTAATACAATGAAGGAGATTGATATTGTCTATCAGGATGGGGAGATTACTGACGAGCACATTCGAATCAGTAAGTAATCGAGAATCTTAATTGACTCAAAATACAGTCTGACGTCAAAGAATATTATTAGCATTAATAAGTCTGAATATTTAAATAAGATATAAGTTATACAGAAATTAATACACACGTAAGTATCTTACAGGAAACTATAAAAAATTAGTTAATATCTTAAAATTAATTGCAGAACGGGCCGCCGAAGGGTACAAAAGAGCCGCGTCTTTCGCAACGGAAGAACGGATGACTAGTATGCTAATTGATATTCAACGTCAAGTGGTGCAAATTCGAAAATATTTAGACAAGTTATGCAAGTAAGAAAGTCGCAAAAACTATTATAAAAAATACAAGCTGCGTTATTAACGTCTACTAACCAATTAAGGATTAATTTCGGCATTTCAGAAAACATCATCCGACGTCGACGGCCATTTTAGAAGTAAATCCCGATGATGACACTTCCTCCATTGATCAGCCAAAGTAGCGATTCTATGAAGTAAACAATTTAAAAAAAGACTTAATATGTGTCAATATATTATAATATTCTAATATACAAATTATTAAATTTTAATAATTTAAAACACATGATATATTTCTTCTATAATATTCTCGAAAATTATGAAATATCTAACCGTGGTATCTTAATAATACGCTAAGTCATATTTTTGTGTAATTATGAATTATTACATTATATTTAGATTATAATTAATAAACTAATAAATAATATAAACAAAACGAGTAAGCAATTATAATAAAATTCTGAGTAACATATATGGTGTATATGGTATTTATGGTGTCACATACATACACATACGTAACAATTTTGTTTAATATCTAATTTTATTGCAGTGATTCGTCTTATTACTACGCACAAAATATTTATACACCTGCGATATACCGAAGTTGCTAGATATCCTGTTGCTAAATATCGTGTTAAAGTGTTTTCAGCTTCGCCATTTGATACGTTTGGTCGATAAAACGTAGTCGCCGCTGACGACGAAACCCTTGTCGCGGCGAAGCACTTCTTTGTCATTAATTGGTAAGTTTTTTCCTGATTTAATCGAACTTGCCGATCGTAATGCATTTGGAACGAAGAGGAAGCAGTGAATTTTGTTTAAGTAATCTTCTATTAAGTTTCAACAACTCAAATTATTTTCGTACGATAAATAACAGCGATCAAAAGTAGCTCCCGAGTCACTTCCGTGTCTGCGATTGCACAGTGCACTTTGGTATAATTCTTTTAATAATAATATTTCTTTTGAATAGTCAAGTGTGCAATTGTTATTGACAATTATTTATCATTACTATTATGCTTATAATCGTGAATTATATTTTTCAGGCTCAGTTAGCTTGAGAATATTACGAATCATCAATTTGGTTATAGATATTAATTACAATTAATATTTACTTGTAATTAATATATATAATTCAGAGGTAATAAAATCGAAAAACGTCTTGATATGACATAATACTTTTTCAGATAAATGAAATTATTAAAATCTTACAACATTCTATAAAATTTGAAAAATCAGTTGATGTTATGTCGATAATTACTAGATGGATTGTTTTAATCAATGTATGTAGATTAAAGCGAGACTCATATGCACGCTACGTCAATCGTGAGTTAGAAATTAGAGAAGTTAAATTGAGATTTTGTAGGCACGGGCACACACGTGTCGATCATTATCGTAGCACGATCTAATTTCAGGTATTATCGTAGTTCTCATTTTGTATCAGTTTGAATCTTCATGAAATTTCATTTATTGGCAAAATTATTCTATGCAAAATTCATGCATAATAAAAATAGGCAAAAATTAGATGTAGAATAATTTATCGTAATCCTATCTTCAACGAAATATTTTTATATAAAAAGTGAACAATATATGTAAAAGTGATGGAACAAAGGTGAATAATACGATGAAGTAGAAGGGATTTTACACGAGATTAATATCACGCTTTCTCCAAATTACAATTTCTCATGCTATATGATTGTCCTCTTGCATTTATGGAAGCGATTTTCGAGGCACGTTGTTAAGAATGATTATATTCGAGGATAAGACATGCATTATTCAAAGTAATGGTTCTCTTAGAAAACTGCGTTTTATATTTCGCTTTATTACCGTCCGCATAAACAGATCTCAAGTGATTTAGAAGATAGTTTTAGAATTGGTTTATAAAGATGTGTTATTATAGATTGTTGAAAATGGTTTTATTTTCTTTTCCGGTTAAAATAATTATGTATATGTATGATCATTTACGTTTGAAAATTCAAAACTTTGAAGTCATATTGCTTCTTAATTAAACGGAGGTACTAAATTACAGCACTATAAATTACAATTATCAAAATAATTATGCGCGAATAAAAGTATGCTTCAAAGAGAGTTGTCTCGATTTTTCGCATTTTACTTGTCACTGCGTGTTCAGATCATACAAATCTTAAATAATGCACAAGCTGGTTTATTCCAGGCACAATTTATAAAGCGAGTTGTATTCGCCTAATGGGAAAAGTTTTTACATTTCATCTTGCAAAACGACTGTGAGACAGGAACTTTATAACATTGTCTCAATGTACAGTAATAGATAGTACAATACTAAGTATAACATGTAATAATTTAGTATAACATTTAAGTTCTTGCACTATTTATAATGCAAAATGCAAGTTGGTGCAAGCTCGTTATTGCGCGCTTTGTATTATAAATCTTAGTCATTTTCCTTTCTATGCAAATTGCATTCTCTTTCAGCCCGAGTTACGCGCGCATAAATGTACGATTTAAATTCATTGGAACATTACTCGTACCATGAAAATGCCGGCGAGGACGACGGACCGACAAACGTTACAAGGAAATTACGCAAATGTGATCGTAAATAATAATAATTCGGTTGCACGAGAGAACAAGCAATCTTTTGACGAGCAACGATTGGCTGTTTACAATTTTCGCCTATAAAAAAAGGACCATCCCATCCCCGCCCCCGTGAATTATTCCTTATTGATCAATCGACTCGAATGCCTATATCGGTCCATGGTAACAGGATATTCTATTTTAATACATTTTTTAAATTCCTATTTGTATTAAGCAAGTTTATATTTTTATTGCAATCGTAATAGCTCCGTTTAATATACATATTTGTTCAACTTTATCTATATACCTTCACTCAGAGTTTCTATGTATTTTCAGATCAGCTGCTTCTCACTTCCCATTTGCAACTCAATATATTATGTTTATCTAATTTTTTTTACCATTCTCAAACATTGTATTTTATTCTTTACATACCGTTAATACAAAATCTTGTATTTCCACATATGATTCATTATTGCTTAAATTAAGGATGTATATCCGTTACGTCGAAGTAGAGGGATGAAGCTGAAATTTACAGAGATTGTGCTCTTGTATATCCCAAAAACCTGTGTTAAATTTGCGATCGATTGTCTGACCCGTTTCTGAGATATGTGCTTTAAAAGTTACAGAATTGTATATGTATAGATATACTTCCCATGTAAATATCATAATATGTATCTCTGCTCCTGTACAGTAAAAATGAATGAAATTTTTATGGTACACTTCTATGACATCGAGAATTGCAATTACGATTTTTTAAGTTTTTCTGTTAATATTTTTTTTTAATTTTTTAATAATTTATTTAAACAATATTAAGTACAAAAATGGGACAAAATTGCGATTTTTACGCTTTTTCTGTCCCAATGATAACATGTTGTTTATAAATAATTTTTGAGACTAGCTTTACACTATTTAATCAAGAAAACAAAATTATACTACATATAGCTATAGGTAAAACATCCTTAAATTTCCAATTCGAACTTTTCAGTCTAAACAGAGATGTCTGAGCAACGAAGCGTCACGCCGACTGGGGGGGCAAAGTCGGGCGTCGGCGTCGGCGTCGGCGCCGGCGCCGACGCCGAGCGTCGGACAGGCATAAGCGTTCGTGGCGGCACGACGCTCATGAAAAGCGTTTCCATATTCCTGACAAGCGGTCGTAAAGCGTCAACAAATTCCAAGCGGCAGATCGCCGCCGCTTCCGGCAAGGACGAGTTGTCGAGAAGGAGACGTCGCAGAAAGATGCCGGAGGGCGGAGGCGCCAGGAACTCCGCGTATATCGTCAAAGTGATCGAGTCCCTTAAAAAAAAGACGAGATTCTCCAGGCGAGTTCGCGAGGATAAATCGTGATGACTCTCGAATTAATTTTTCTAGTGCTTTATTTTATCATTCTCGACAAGGAAGGACATCAAATAAAATTATTTAAATGGACTTGAACCAATAGACGAAAAATTAATGAAATCACACGATTTACAAAAATGAGAAGCAAGAGTTATGCTGTGTGAATTATATTAGTTTAGTAGCATAAATGTACATAAATCGAAAATTAATTTAATCCGATGCTTGATTTGCTTTTATATACAGGGTGGAACTGGATAACCTCTGCAAACTTTACAAAAAGTTAACCACCAATTCCAGCCAACAACAAGTTGAACGATCGATATCTGTCGGCAGAAGGCAACAATCGAGGCCGGCTGTCGAGGTAATATTATGCGACACGCAATTGAAAGTTGACTACTCTTTTGTGTTCAAACAAAACAAAAAAGCATACAGATTGTTAATTAACTGATACAGATTACACTTAAAAATTATTTCAAACTTACATTGCCCAGGGAATCGACAGGACTATTTTTCGTGAACTTCTTCACAATACGTTTCACGTTATTACGGAGGACATCCTGGTGGAGCGTTTGTTCAGTTGTTGGGATCGAGAGATCGAGGGTGCTATCAGACTCGAGCCGTGGATCATGGGACTCGACGTGTTTCTACGGGGTAGCCTGCACGACAAGATCGTTTTGTGCTTTCACGTGTACGATCTAAACAACGATGGATACATTACGAAGGACGAAATCTTTCAGTTACTCAAGTAAAAGGCGATTAAAATTCTATTACAGTCTCTCTGACGTAGATTTTTGTCCGTTTTATTTGATAGTCGTAAGAATTAAGTATTTTCGTAATTTTCGTAGAAATTGTCTAATAAAGCAGTCCGGTGAGGAAGATCCGGACGAAGGAGTGAAAGATTTGTCGGAGCTGGCGCTGAAGAAACTCGATGTCGATCACGATGGGAAAATATCCTTTCGGGATTACGAGACGACGATCAAGGAGGAACCGCTATTACTAGAAGCTTTCGGACAATGTTTGCCCACTGAAGAAACCTGCGCGGGCTTTTTGGCGACTCTTCAACCTTAAAAATATGAAAGAAATTATCTAAAACAGATATGTTGCATAATAAACATTTTTTTTTTCAATAAGAGACATTTTTAACAATCGATTACGATTAGATACAATATGAAGTTTATACTCATGTCGTGTGTTCCTCCAAAAAAACTTCTTACTGTTACACAATATCATTTATCAATAAGTGCAGCAGTTGCGATACGCAGAAATCAGGTCAGTCCGATTGCATACTTGTACGTGTAATTGAGCAGAAAATACATCAGTTGCCATAACGTGACGTTGACGTAATTATTAAATCCTTTCCGCTCATTTCGAGGCTCGTTTGCGCAGTTAATGATCGATGAAGAACAGACGGCCGGTTGATTGATCGCGACACGTTATCGGAAGTATTCGAACATTATTGAGGTATTAACTTCTTAATTAAAATTGATAACTTTTTCTGCACATAAAGTTAGCAGTATGTGGCAATCATTCTAACATATTTCATTCTGGTTAAATAAATAGTTTTTACATTGATTGTATTATTTATTATTTAATCTTATTATTTAAATTAGATCGCAATAATTACACCAATATATAAAACAAAAACAATGCAAACGTTAAAGTCTTAAGATGATACTTTCAAATAATAACAATTATCAAAATTCTTATACAGCGATAAAGAGTTTTTATTGACTGACTAATCTTGTTTCTCTTACTGTTTGAGAATCATCCATGAGATTATCCTATGTTCTTGTTTAGTTACTATATTATACACAAAAATAACTGTTCGATGTCTTTTTAATTAATAATTATCTGTAATGAGACGGTGTGCGGATAAAAAACAAAACGGCCGTAAATAAACCAAATAATAAACAATAAATCTCAACATTAAATTCAATATAGAACGTAGATGAAAATGTGATACGATGACAACAGTCGTTAAAATCGGACATCGAAATGTCAAATGTTAGTGCCTAATGATAATTTTACGGCCATATTTAAAGCGGTTGTGTTTAGATCGTCGGGACAAATGGTAAAATGTGGCCGGGCAGTTCTATTTTAATCGTTATTAACGCGTTGATTTTTTTGGTAAAAATTTTTTGGTATAAATTTAAATAAATTGTTTGAAGCCTTTTCTTCAAATTTCTTTTTTTAATATTTTCTTTCAAAGTTGACAATCGAGAGAGCATCTTTTACTTTAATAAATTAAATTAAATTAATTAAAAATTACATTGTTAAATTGTAGTGTTTCTTCGTGTCAAGTCCTTGAACATCTTTAAATTTAAAATATAAAATATAAAATATAAAAAATGTAAAATATAAAAAAAAATATGAAAATAGTTATAATCGAAACGGCAAAGAACAAGAGACGACGATGCAGATTTTCTAAAACTTTCAAAGAGGTAACATGCATCTTCCTCCTTTGTTCTTGCCATTTTTAAATCAAGCATGTACTTGCTTGATTTAATACAATTATAAAAAAATAATATAGTAACAATTTAATAGTTTTATATAGCCACGTTATTCTATATAAATGTCTTGTGATTAATTCTTTTTTTCTTATTAGGTACATTCTTTGCCGCCAAATACTGATTGGAATACTTTGCGTAATGATATAAAAAATCCTGTTGCCCAAAATGAGAGGATTTTGAAGCTTTTTTTACAATTGGCAGTGCAAGCAGCCAATCGCTTAACGCATTTGAGAGAGGAAACTGACAAAAAATATGACTGTAATAAACGCAACAACAATCCACTAATTACAACAACAGACGCTCTCACAACTCAATCGAATATAGAATGGCTTGACAAGAGTAAAAAAATCCTGAATTATTCGTCTTCCGATGATTTTGAAATAAATGCAGATCAAAATCAAACAACTCTCTACCAGCAATTACAAGAGTTATTTGATCCTAGTAATCTTTCAAATATCAACGATCAAAATATTGTACGCAATCTAAATTCGCAGATAAGCAATTTAATTTTAAAATCTGCACAAGATGTCCAAGACACTTTATCTAATATTACCAGGCATGATCATGAAGCACTTAATTCGGACAATTTGCAAAAATCGATTCTCGATTTAGATACAGCAAGCAACTCGCTCAATGCAAATAAGTTTAGACCGAATTTTCGGAAATTAGCGGGAAATGATGTCAACGAAAAATTACTTGGTCAAATCGATTTAGTAAAAAACATTTTGAATACATCGGTCATGAATGACTTAACTAAAACTGTAAATAAATTTTTTCCGAAATTGCAAAATATGCAGGAGTCAACGTCCGGTGTAAGTCAACGATTATTTGGCGCAGATTTAGCACAAGTTGTTCCGAAAATTATTAGTAATGTACGCGAAAACGTGAATCAATATATTCCTCTACAAAATACGCAACATACACGAAAGCCGTCGGATAAGATCGACGATATAAGCCAGAGATTTTTCGATCCAATTATAATTAAAAATTCCGGAAGTATCCTTTATCCGCAAACTGCAGATAATTTGTCTGTGGCGAACCAGATTTTATCAGACACGAAAAACATCGTAGAATCGGTGATTAAAGTTTTGCCGGAGGCTGCAAAAGGCGCGAGTAACTTACTGAATCAAGTTATTCCGCAAACCCGGGATACTGCTAACAAGTCGTTAAAAGTTCAACAGGAGCAAAGTAAAACCGCTGAACAAACAGGAAACCAATTTAAAGATCCGTTGCATAATCGAGAAGACTTAACAAGCAATACGGAAAGTAATATTCATGAAGCAGCTAATGCATCTGGACGGAATAATCAAGAAATAACAGCTAACGGTCTGCCGATAAACGATAATAATTCAACAGCCGAGAACAATAATAAGCAACATTCACCCACATTATTAAAAGATTCCTCTATTCCACTCCTCAGATTGCTCTCGGATTTTAATGAATACGAGAACAATAATAGCAAGACTGAAACCGATCTTTCTTCCATTCAGACAAATGACAACGCCAGTAGTTTTATCGATGAGAAACAGTCAATAAAGGATCATGAGAAAAAGGATCAACTTCTAGATCAGATTGATGAAGAAATAAAAGCCGAAGGATTTCAGAAGATGAACGAGACAAGAACGGATTACAGTGACGAGCAATTAAATCCAGTTTCGGAAAACTTGTCTCAAAAAAGTAAGGACAGTGAATTGACAGACGTTGCGACGTCAATATCCCCTAATCAATTAGAATCCAACACATTCACATTAGTCACAATTATGGAACAAGCCGAGAGTTCGAGCGGCGCACAAGATTCTGAAAATGCGAACA
Source organism: Temnothorax unifasciatus (assembly GCA_030770225.1). Lineage (NCBI taxonomy): Eukaryota > Metazoa > Arthropoda > Insecta > Hymenoptera > Formicidae > Temnothorax > Temnothorax unifasciatus. The sequence continues at coordinate 16,400 of JASTWK010000253.1, read as the reverse complement.
ACGTTATAAAATCTGATTTGGAAAAAGTAAAGAGACTTCAAGATAATCCCACTGCTAATGACGGGGTAAATCCATCGATTGAAAATCAAATGACTCACATCGATAATCTGCTAGAATCTAACAGTTCTCTTATCGATGATTTGAAAGACGGAAAATTGAACGAGCAGCTATCTGAGGCACAATTGCAGGAAATCAGCGATCAACTGATCAACGCGCTCTGGCCGATTATAGAGAAGAGAATGAGCAATAATCAAAGTTACGTGACAGATCATTACAATAAACAATGGAACAAGAATTTGCCATTGAACGTATCTGATTCTAGGCAAACCATCTATGGACAAGAGTCAAATCACGTAGTAAGTGCTAAATCCAGAATTATGTAAAAAAAAAAAAAAAACGTAATTAGTTGTAATAATTGGAGTAATTATTTAATAATAGTAATTATTTTGCAATTGCGGCTTGGTACATTGTAATAAGAACAATTAAAATAATTATTAAAATAATCTATAAAAATTGGTACTGAATGTGAGTTATACATATCAGTTTTAGGGCTATTCTACAATACGTCGCAAACGATGGCAACTGCTAGTTGACAAGTGTTATTTCCGGTTGCGCTTATTAGTTGCAGTTGTCAAAAGAGAGTTGGCGAATTTTTAATTTTTTTGGCGACAGTAACTGGCAATCGGCAATCAAAAATAATACTTTTCAACTAACATGCAGTTGCCATCGTTTGCGACGTATTGTAAAATGGCCCTTAAAGTTTGTAGCCCGTGAAAAATTAATTCCAGCGGATATGAGCGTTGAAAGTGTTTCTCGTAAAATTGATTTTACTATCTTTACACCTTCTCCGCGTGAAAATCAATTAGCCACGGATAATTAACCAGAACATATTACCTTTTCTCTTTGATTAGTTCGATTGTAATATGTGACGAAATACCGACGAAACTTTTATCACATCACGCATCGATTTTCGATTTAATACGATCTTAAAACTTGACTCATATATGTCAATAAAAAGAATTTTGTATATCAAAAAATATACATTTGCTTGTGCATATTTTCAGGAATAATACATTTTATATGTTAATAATTAATCTAATTTAGTAATTAATTAAAAATAGTTATTAATTATTTGTTTATAATAAAAGATTTGTAATAAATCTCTTCTTTTTAGAAAAATCACGATTAGTTGAGGATGCAACTTCACGCTCTCAAGAAAATCAAGATTATACTTGAAGAAAAGAAGCTGTGACAGTAAGCTGTCAGTAAGAGAAGATAATTATTACATTATATGTTTTATTCTGTTTGATATCTATTGAAATCTATCAAGTGTCAGAGCATAAAAAAATAATAAAAAGAATAAGAAATACTTTTAGTTGTATAAGGAAAAAAAATTCAGAAATAAAGGCAATCGAGAGAACAATAACCGTCAGCACAAGAGCAGCATAAAAAAAACTGCAATTCTCAATCCATATGTGTGTCCCAGTTTTTAATAACGCTAATTTATTTTAAAAAAAAGACTGTTAATAATTAAATATTGGAATATATAGATAACAGCGCGGGCCAAGACGCAAGCGGTCAAAACGAATTAATCTTTTGACTGTCAATGGGTGGTAGTGTGGTTTAGTAGCAAAATGCCAGATTCGTAACTGCAAGGAACCGGGTTCGAGTCCATCTGATCACAGGAATTTTAATATTCCAATAAAGCTACACCCCCGCACGAGAAATTAACAAGAGGGGGTTTCTCTCTCTAGTTGTGCGGAGAAACTGGACTTAAGAGCGCAGATTTTATATTTAATACATTCAAATACATTTGTATAGTGTATACGAAAATATTTTTAAAAGAAGTGAAAACCGTAAAATAAAAGTACCTTTTCTTGAATGTGGCTTTTTCCATTAAGAACAGACTTCTCGCCAGGATTTCGTGACGGAAAAATCCGTATTCAAGATTATACTTTTATTAAACGAAACAATTAGAACAGAGTCCTATATTTTTTTGTTTTTAGAGTCGCTAAATTTAAATGTAAAATCAAAATTGTGAAATTCAAAGTGACGGATCTAAATATGACGGACCAAATATGCAAGAAATTGTTTGATTTGCATAAAAATTTATATTTAATAATTTTTAAATCGCTGATTTCAAATTCAAAATAAAAATTTAATAATTTAAAATAACAAATTTAATATAATGAGCAAAAAATTTAAAATCAAGAGACACGGTAGTGTCTCGCGCCAAGTACACGCGGAGCGAGACCAACCGTGACTCTTTTACGCGACGCGACGATATGATTTAATTGCAATAAAAGTGTTGACGGGTTTTTGAAGGCAATAATCTATACGTGTTTAAAATTGAAATTTAAAAAATGAAATTTATTAATTTTAAATAATGTATTTAATATGACAAAAACTTTAAAATATCCGCTCGGCTTGGGTTAAAATTAATTTATAAAAATTTTTATAAATTTTTCCGCTATTAAAAATTTTGAAATTTTGATCTCAGATTTAGATTCAGCGACTCAAAAACCCCTCTAAAAGCTCTTTTTTTAATAATTCTATTAACTCTTTTGTTAAAAGCATTTTTTTCGCCTAACAGCCAAGGAGTTTAAATAGCATTGTGTTAATTTAGCAATCTTTATGGTGCAAATTACGATCGTGGTATGCAATTTGCAAGAAGGTAATGGCTGTTGCGCGGGGAATCGGGCCCTTGGCATTTCGTCTCATCGATCGGCATCGCGTGCGCCCACAAACTGATTGCCTATAAGCGGGTGGCTCCGAACTTATCACGCGAATGATTACGGGCTATCGCGTGAATTAAACGGCGCGGATCTTTAATCGCCATCACAGGTCTTGATATCGCGCCGTTGCATTGCAGCGCGAGTTCCACCGGCACCGGTCGGGTTATCGCATATAAAAAGTCGGTTTATTGTATATGCATTTGCCGTTCTGAGACGCGCTGAGCCAACAATTACTTGTGTGACAATTGCGTTATGACAATTATGTGCCTGTCAATATTGTGGACCACCCTGGTGGTGGCCGGCGTCCAAGTAAGGACAGCAAAACAAGCAGTTAATAACGATAACATGACATTGAGAACCAGTAAACAAACCTTTCGTGTCTCTATTATGGATTACTTATATATATATATATATATATGTATATAATAACAATCTTTTGTAATTATTGTTATTAATCTTAATAATAATCCTCTAGTAACCGAGTATCAGTAATCTATTGTATATTACAAATTCATTGTATATTGTAAATTTAAAGGGTAAAAAATTATTAAATATTTATAAAATTGTGTAACAAATTAGATTTAATGACGCTGTAATTTGCATGTAAATCTTTCCAGGCGTATTCTTCGGAACAATCTTCGGCAGAAGAGGTAAGAAAAAAATTAAGAAATAAATTAAAAAATTTTAATTTTTATCCTGATTACCGGATATTACGTATAATAATTTTCACTAGAATAAATTAATTTCACAGTGGACGTTATGGGTTATAGTAACACATTATTATACATATATAATCACTATTTTACACAATTAAAATCAATATTCAATCAAAGGCACTTTATCATAATTTAATTTTAATAGTGTAAAAAATTTATCGCGTCACTTGACTGTGTTTAAAAAAATTACAATTTATTTTGTTATAAAAAAATCGATTTGATCTATTATTTTATATACTCTGACATTCCATTGACGGCTAATATTTTCTTTCAAAACTGAAAGTATACGACTGGTAATTTACAGAATGCAAAACCGGTCATCGAAAACAAAAACGTAAACAAGAACGTGAACATCATCGTGAACGTGGATCCGCAGGACGTGGCTCAGGAATTGTGGAAGATAATAGACGCTCGTTTAAACAACAATACAAACCACATTACCAGCTCGCAGAGCATAATGAAGGATCTCGAGGACGCTATAACACCTCTCGTGTCACCCAACAGAAGAGGTATACCCCCGTCCGCGTTCCAAGTGGCAGATCAGCTCGATAAAATCACCCGAAGGGCGCTCACCAGAGACGCACCAAGCATGAATATGTTAGACGAAGAGATCATGACGAGGGACATCGTGGCGGACATGATGGCCTCCCTGAAGATAATTCTGTCGAAAGATACCCAGGTGAAGACCGATAAGAAAAATACATCCGGTAGAAAGATGATGCAACGTCCTGTCACGACAACAATGTCGTACGACGATGAACTGGATGATTACGCGAACATCAGAATCAAGATTCGTAGGAAGGATATTCTCGACGCTATTTATTAGTTCGCGGCGTCACATTTTGTGCTTAACGAAAGAAAAAGTATACTATTAAATAATGTTTGTATAATTATTGACATTAGATCTATCTCGACTTAATTGTTAACATCAATAAATTTTCGAAGAAAGTGAATGTTTAATATACTTGATTTTCTCTTGTTATAAATAAATGATTCTTTTGATTACGGTATGCATATTTTACTCGTGTGTTTTATTAGGATGTGTTTGCTTATTCCAGTTTTATTATTTGTTCGGTAATACTGCTATTAAGAAATTAAAAGTCAAGAAAATGTCCAATAACAAATTAATAAATACATTCTTTATCTATAGCATAATGTAGTTGCTCTTAGCAATATAATTGATGCAATTAATGTATTTTTAATAAAAATAGTTTCTCATAGATATCAGAAACTTTCTTTTTTTAATGCTCCTGCTGGCTCGATTACCAAGTCTACGTTGACAAAATGCGATGTGAACTATAAGGCATGAAAAATGACGTTAAAAAGCTAAATTATTCTTGCAACAGACAGCCTCATTTTTCTTTTTATGCAATGTTTTTATATTTAAAATAACTGTCACAGTGTTAAAATATATCCGAAGACCCGTTTTGTTAACATAATATGTGAAAGCAAATATTTATTTCAATTTGGCAGCTGTCAAACAGCTTTGACGTTTTCGTCCTTGATTAGGCACAATTTAATTCAACATACAGGGTGTCTCAAGTTTTTCAATACAAACTTTAGTAGTATGTTTTATAAGCAAAAATAAAAAAAATGTTAATTATATAAATATAGGCCTCAAAATGCTATTAGAAAGTTGTAGCAAAAGTTAGAATTTTGTATTAAAGAAATAATAACGGATGCCATAAATAAGTGACACGCCGTATACATAAGTCATACGGGCGCCGTTCGATGATGTTTATCTTATCCGCTTCTTCTAGTCATGCTTACTATTTGAAATGATTGAAAGTAATCATAAAAACTTATAAATACTAGTAACAAACAGTACTTTGTAGAATATTATTCCAAAATGCAGCGACTTTTCACAAACGAAAAATATACGGATATTCATACTGTATACGGTTTATATGTGCAGGAAATGCAAGAATTTTTCTGTTAGAGAATGCCGTATGACACAGTCTTTATATACCAATAATGTTTATTTGCAATTACATTTGACGGGTTTAAATTTCTAGGGTGATAAATTTTCAATATTATATAATATTGTATAGCTTGTATCTACATGAGCGGGCGGCACTTTGAAATGCAATTGTTTCTTACACATTTTGTACTTTTGTTATAACTTTTTATGTAATAAAGCATTTTTTAAATAAAGCATTTTAAAGCATCTATATTTATATAATATTTTCTTTTTACTCATAGAACATACTATTAAAGTTTGTGCGGAAAAACCTGGGATGAGTTATTTATTGATTATCCGAACAAAATAGGGATTTTACCTATATTTTAAAAATCAATTCTACCCATTATAAACCTCAAGAAATGACATTAATAACGTCTCTAACGTCAATAATATGCCATTAAAACGTCTTTAGACATCATCCTGCTATCTAAGACGCTATTTAATTGAAAAACATTTTTATTTTGATGTACGTTGCAAGAATTTTTATGATATATTTTCTCACTTCTGACGTCATCAATCCAAGATGCAGTGAGTAAACAAAGACCTTCAAAAGAAAAACTTATTTCCTAATAAAATGCTTTATTATTTAACGTTTACAGTATATAATTATTTTATAAAATTAGCTTTAATTTATCACTTTAATGTAGAAAAAAATTAATGCACTAAAATAAATATTTCTTTAATTCACTTACCCTTTTTCGATAAATAATAAATAGTATTAATATCTTTTATTTTTCTACAATTATTTTTTTATTACACTTAAAAACATTACAATTCAATGAACATTAGAGAAGAGAGAGAATATTGAGCCTTGCATTATTTATAGCTAATCTGAATCTACATGTAATATTTCTGGCGCGTAATTTATGTACTTCGATCTCGAAAGCTCGAAGCAGTCTTTTATAGTTTCACATATGTCACTATTTTATAGTTTCACATGTGTCAATTGGTGGTATCGTAAAGAATAAATTGAATTTGGCACATTCACTCACGCAAACGATAACACCTTGGTATAATCGTCATGTGTTTTATAGAACTAACACAATTTTTTATTACGCTCAATGTAAATTCGCAAACGACTTTTAATTTGGAAGTGACCGTGAACGCTTCTATATGAATACTCGGCGACAGGCGATCGATTCATGAGTCGAGGCGAATCTCAAACATTGACAATCATGTCTTCCACGACGATTTCGTGCCGGATACTCGGCTGTCTGGTAAGTATATTATTTTCTAATGCAATACCTGTCAAATGTAATATTGTCAAATTCAGTTTACATATATTTATATGGGACATTCTTGTTGAAATTTTCATGTTTTGACTTTGACCTACTCTAATAATTTTAACAATTTTTTTTTAAGAAGTTCTGAAAAAGAAAAAACATGTATTTTTTGTTTAGGCCTATGATCAATATTTCTGACAATGTAATTTTTGTGAAAATTGAATTTTTTGGTAACTCTACTTTTTTAAAACGTTAACATCTTGGAAATATTCAATCCTATCGAAAAACGATACGGATAAAATTTGTTCAGTTTAAAATGAATTATATGATGTATGTATATATTTTTAATTTTTAGATAGTTTAAAGTTGTATTATACGTTGTTAAAAAAAATCGTTTTTCATAAAATTTGCCCATTTTTTGAAATTAAAAATAAATAAAAATGCTATTAAAAATTATGAAATTTTTGAGACCTTTTTGAGCATGGCAAGATTTTTTTCAAGAAATTCTATTTAATTAAAATTTTTAATCTCTAACGGATGTATTTTGAATATATTAGTCCGAATAATGCCGAATTCAGGTTATTACAAAAACTTCAATGGATAGAACTACTTGAAAAGTAGTTATATACAAGAGAGACCGGGGCAAAGTCGTCACTATTTTTTCGGTGCCAATTTTTAACAACAAAACAAATAATTTTAATAAAATAGCTTGGTGATGACTTCGCCCCGGACACAAGTTTCAAGTTTGGTCGCTCATAAAATATTAGAAATCAATGAAAATAAAAAAACTTCACTGAATTCGTGTTCAGCATGCATTACTCTTTAGAATCACTTACTTTGAGATTCGGAGACACAATAATATTTAAAATATTACAAATTTTCGACGCGCAAAAAATGTTACTTTCGACCTTCGAAAACACGTTTGCCTCGATAAGAATCACAACATGGCATAATCTCACTAAACTCCGTTGGTCACGTGGGCACCATAGGCCGCGTTTACACTATTAATGGCGAGAGAGAGAGAGAGAGAGAGAGAGAGAGAGAGAGAGAGTTCACACAACATACAGATTTTAAGATAATTGCAATGACGTGACTATGTGTGAAAAAAATTTAGATTGTAACACAATCTAAATTTTCTTTACACATACATTGTTAAATTCATAGAGTCAAATTAATTTTTAACTATAGATCGCCACTGCTCCTTTCAATATGTCGTTAATTTAACTATAACAATGTTAATTTGACTAAACCAATAAAGTTAAAATAATACTATTTTGTTTTAAAATAATAAATTTTATGGTAGTTAAAAATGGTAGTTAAAAATAACAAAATGTTATCTATCTCAAGGTATTGATTTAAATTTCATTCTTTAATATTTAACAGAGTAGTTACGTTCTCCGCTACATCTTTTCTAAGTCTATTTTAAAGGCAAAACGTTCCGTATAAAGTATGTCGTGTGCAGTTTAATTTAATATTACCCTTTTATTTTTGTCAGCTCTTGTCGGCTCTGTTGTCGCAATATACTGACGCGAGAAAGTCTCACTACTTGGGGCCCATTTTAACATCCTTGCAACGCCTCGAGAGCATGCTTGTAAAGCAAGCCGAACGAAATGCGTTGAACTGTATTGTGCCGGCCGAGAAGCTATTCAGCCTGTTTTCAGAACATCAGCCATCTAGTAACGAAAGCAATGAGGTATTAATGGAATAAAAAAATACAGACAAATAATACAAATATTGGATCTCATTTTTACAGCAAATAGAATATAATTTCTTTTCTCACGATATAACTTAAAAATAATTAGTTTGTCAGGTTCGCATAATATAAATAATTTCATAAAAGGGCTAGCGAATAAAGCGACGAATATACATATATATTCTAATTTAAAACTGCAAGCCGATCAATGTCGGACTGAAACACAGTTATCGGAACATTAAAAACCCTTCCCTTTCTGGAATTAAATCGACGCAATTTAATTATCTAAAAACTGTAAAGAAATTATTGCGAAAAATATTCTGGCTAAGGTCATATTTTTCGCAATAATTTCTTTACAGTTTTTAGATAATTAGAAGAGGATTAAATCGCGTCGATTTAATTCCGAGGATGGAAGGGTTTTTAATGTTCCAACGATAACTGTGTTTCAGTCCGACATTTATCGGCTCGCAGTTTTAAATTGGAATATACATATATGTATATTCGTCGCTTGTCATATATAATTATAAGCACTAAAAACGAGCTTTGTTCGCTAGTCCCTTTAAAAATTATGAAATTATAATTAAAATTGTGAAATTTTAATTATAAAATTATTTAAAAATAATTATTTCTGTTTGTACATGTATTGACAAAATTGCTCTATAACAGCAATTTTTTTAACGATTGGAGCATATAGTTTAAGTATTATTAATTTTCATGCAGATTTGTCGCTGTCATTACAGTTATTTTAAAAATTAACGAATTTAAATTTTAATTGCATTGCAGACGAAATCCAATGAAGAAAATTCCGTAATTCTTCGAAGAGCATTGGATCTTTACAATGATATTCAACAATTCTCAATGCCGAAAAAGCACAAGCATGGAAGAAGGAAGAGCAGGTATAACAACGAGAACGGAAACGGAAACGGAAACGCTAATGTTAATGAGAACGTAAACTCAAACATTAACACCAATACCAATCGGCATCATAGACGTTCCTTCGATGTCGATCCGCCTCTATCCAAAGCGCACAATCAAAATGTGAATAGTAACGTTAACTTCAATAGCAACTCAAACAAAAACAGAGAAGATTTATTTGATTTTAGCGACGAAGATGATGAAGTTTAAACGTTGACAAGCTTCCCGGAACAAGATCGGGAAGCATGTGTAAAGATTTTTGCTTCATGGAATAAGATCGGGAACATGTATGAAAATTGCTGCGCCTGATTGTAATTTCTCTAAAACTATCTATTACAATAATAAAATAATAGAGGAGCAAACACTTTGTACAACATTCTTATTTCCAAACTAAACTGTACTAAAATTACATTATAATTATTTATACATATATATATATATTTTTTACGTAGAACTACGTCTTTGTCGATAGTAAGTAGGGGGTAACATTGAGAACACAAATGCAACGAAAACATGTCATACTTTGAACGTTTATATCTTCGAAACTAATAATCGTAGAGTAATGATTAATACGTCATTAGATAGCTTATATAGTCCCATTTCCTCTTGAAAGTTTCAAAAGTCTCAAAAAGCTTTCTAAATGAGGAAGCCAAACAATATTATAAGCAAATAATTATGCTCAGCTCTCAAGCACTTTTAATTTTGGTAATTTAATATTAATTATTGGCAACTTTTCTAATTTCATTATATTCTTTAGTCTTTTTTATCCCTATTTCATATAGGGTGAACCAGCCAGTGAATGAACGGGGTCCAGTGAATGAACAAAATCACCTATATTTTAAGGAGGTTCAATCGTTACTTCTGAGTCAAAAATGAGATTGAAATAAATGTCATTACAGCGATCCCGAATTATATGCAATATTAGTATAATGAATTGTGGATGCTACTTACGTGCTATATTATTCGTCAATTATTAATGTATAGAATATTAATAAATATCGGTGTATGAGAGCGTCAACGACTCGGGAATCGCTTATTCTATGCTGGGATCTGAACTTTGTGACGATAAAGCCTTCAATCCACACGGTAAAGTCCGATTTTTAAAGTCTTTACACAATCCTTGATGTTTCATCTATCAAATGCTTGTTTTTCAAAGTCCTAAGATGGCTAAGTGTGTACTAAACCAGATGATCTACCTCGGAGCGACTTTCTCCACAAGGGCATAGGCTAAAAGTGGTCAACTTCTGAATAATATTACAAAAAAACTATACGGTCAATATTGCTCAAGTTTTGCGATTATTTGTGTAAAGTGTTTATGTAAATCATATAAAAAAATTAAGGCTCTACGATGGCTTTCGAGTATAGAAAGCTTATTGTCACAAAGTGACAAGTTCTAACCTATAATGTTGGAGAAAGTCGCTCCGAGGTAGATTATCTGGTTTAGTACACACTTAGCCATCTTAGGACTTTGAAAAACTAGCATTTGATAGATGAAACATCAAGGATTGTGTAAAGACTTTAAAAATCGGACTTTACCGTGTAGGATTGAAGGCTTTATCGTCACAAAGTTCAGGTCCCAGCGTAGAATAAGCGATTCCCGAGTCGTTGACGCTCTCATACCCCGACATATATTTATTAATATTCTATACATTAATAATTGACGAAGAATATAACACGTAAGTAGCATCCACAATTCATTATACTAATATTGCATATAATTCGGGATCGCTGTAATGACATTTATTTCAATCGCATTTTTGACTCAGAAGTAACGATTGAACCTCCTTAAATATGAAAAAAATTATAGGTCGAAGATAAATAATTTTGTGATGAAAATTAAGAGAAAAATTCACAGGTGGTGTTGAGATCAATGTCAGGTTATAAACAAAGTGTTGACTTAAGGAGAAATATTTGTTCATTCACTGGCTTACTTGTTCATTCACATGGCTAGTTCACCCTATAATACTTTAAGATTTGGTTGATTAGACCCAGTAGTCCAGTCGGCAAGTACATTTAAAAATCGACTAATTACGACAAAGCTGCAAAAAATTTTAATCTCTTTATTTGGGTGTCAGTAATGACATATTAAGTTTCCGATTTCTCCGTGGTGTGCTTCGGCCGCCATCTTGGAAGAAAGGGGTGAAAAATCGGTTTTTCGCGAAAATCTCGGTTTCCATTAGACTTAGGCTAAAATAGTTTAATGCAATATTGTAGGGAATTAAATTCTCTACAAAAAAGAAAGTATAGGTTTTTTTCCTACGACCAATAGTTTTGGCGCTAGAGACGGGAAAAGTAGGATATTTTTTGTAACAAACGGTTTCAGCAACTCTATCTCGCCGTATCTCACTTCTCAAAGGCTGTAGTATACTTTTGAACTCGTTTCCTCACCACCTTGCAGTAGAGTTAGTGGCGCGTTTTTTTTTATGTGGTGTTCTTTGTAAGCCTAATCCACTCAGTTTATTATTAAGATTATGAGAAATTTTTTGCCAGGGTTGTCACAATTATTCAATAATATAATTAGACTCGTGAAAGTATCAACGATTTAAAATGTGAGTAAGGCACGGAACGTGATGCGCAAAAACAAATGCCCCAAAGCCAACTTGTAACGATGATAAAAAAGATTTCGGCCTACATGCTACTATAATTGCATGTGCAATCGAAATAGCTTTCGCGTTCCACTTTTTTAAACTTCCGCGTTTGTTCTTCGTAATAATTAAATTTAGGAGAAGTTGTAGAGAGCTTGGTATATCGTTTTCGACGTTCTTCAAAAAGATATCGGTAGAAGGGTAATTATTTGTTTCATATACCTCAGATCTAATGTTTTCTGTTATAATCTCCGCAGCTGCTTTCATTATTCTTAGACACTCTTCTTTTATATCCAAATTTCGCTTTTTATATGCCCGTTCTAGATTGGAGGATGATCCTAACTCTCGGCTCTAGTGTAGACGGATAAAAATCTATAGTTTATGTATAGTTTATGTCACGTACACTATAGAAAGGAGGATGAGCCGAGAGTAGGGCCAGTTACTTGTCAGAATTTTGTGGCCTGTGTCACGGAAACATAAAATAAGTTCTTTCTTTTGTTTTGTAGTAAAAATAATATCGTCACCATACTTTTCTTGCAACTTTTTTTTAAGCGTATTATTTGTAGGAATAGCGCCTTTATATCTACGCTTTTAAAATTTTAGTTAATGAAAACTAGCATTCATCGCGATGTTCTTCGAGAAACGAACAAATAAAGTCAATAGCTGTTTTTGCATATTCGGTTTTGGGACGTCCAGGAACTTCGTAAGTTTTCAAAGAATAAAAAAATTTTTGCATACATGAACCGTGGTATTGACCTTGGGCTGCAACTAAATCCATTACGTTTAAGGGGATGCTGGAGTGGCAAGAATTACCGACATTTTTTTCAGGACGCTAAACTTTGAATTGGCTTTACGGAATTGAAATTTTTTTTACAGAATTAAAGTACGCATAAAAACGAAAGGTGCTAGCGTTGATTTTACATCAAAAACGAAAAAAAATAAAAAAATTATATGTATGACGTGACAACATTTGCTGCACATAAAAATTTAGACTTTGTACGTATAAAATAAGCATACATCACTCTCGGAAATACAATAAAGAAGAATCCTGTGCTTGCAGAAATGAGCTGCAAGCTTTAGTATAAGAGAACAATAGCCTGAAAATCTCATATGTATTTTTGCGTGCGGAGTAGTATTGCGTGTAGTGAGAGATGGCGCAGCAATCGAAACAAGGACAGATGCCTCTCGTTAGACAAGGGCAGATATAGGCCGGTAATATAGAAAATGATAGAAAACGAATTAGAACGGAACTAAAAATGTTCGACATTACCGACATCGAGGAAGTTCGGCTGTCACTCCAGTAACCCCTTAAGATGCGCATACTTACAGTTTCGCCCCACGTATCTCCTCTTTTCTTTGCAGTTTCCAAAATATTTTCTTTAACTTGCATCGTATTGATCACGTGCACAGTATCGCGCCTTGCATTCTTCTTTGTTTGTTTTTTTTACAAATCTTCCGATGCATCTTTCGCGCAAAACAGACATGTTGTCTTGAAGTCGAAAGATGGAATGCTCGATCTTCGGGAGCCGATTACACTAGGAACAGCTTTCTCCTTGGCTCTCAGTGATGCAATTATAAGTTTTTTATTTATATAAGATTTCTGGCACCTGACGTGCACAGTTACACAGTTTAATCCCCTTAAGAATATAAATTGTTTATTGTCTTTTCTCTCTCTACTGCTCTCGATGAGAGTTTTAATCCCTCTCTCTTTGACATCAACTGTATCACCGCGGGATAACGTCTCCTCAGAAATAAAACACTGCTCTAAATTCATAATTTTATTTTAGTACGAACACATGCAACGTCGACCAAAGCCAATGCTATACTAAATTTTGACTTAAGCCGAGCCACCGAAGGACGTATTGTAAACAGGAGTATCTAACTAGCTGGTTACCCGGGCTTCGCCCCAGTGGACATATGTAATAAGACACGCAAATAGTCTCTCTCTCTCTCTCTCTCTCTCTCTCTCTCTCTCTCTCTCTCTCTCTCTCTCTCTCAAATGCTATAAATTGAAAAATATTACTTTTTTATCGACTGATTGGTTCAATTCCGTCGTATACAATTCTTTGAGATTCACTCACAAAATTCACAAAATTTCGTAACCGATTTCCAAAAAGATACCGGTTCCCAAAAAGATCGGTGACGAAAAACTATGTATACAGTTTATAGCACTCCCCTTGAAATTCTACTCCTGTTTTATATACAATTCTTTAAAATTCAATCAATTATTTTTCGAAAAATTGTAAAAATTAAAAAAACGGTTTCCAGAAAATCGGTAACAAAAAACTACACACATAATGACACTCCTCGGGAAATTCTACTCCTATTTCATATATTTTTGGTAAAAATTCGGTCCATTGGTTTCCGAGATCATCGAGGACAAACAATCAAACCGACAAACTCTGTCTCTTTATAATAGTATAGATATAGATAAATAAAGCTTTCGCTCAGAAGAGTGTGATAGAAATCAAACTGCTTGGTGCTGCTCTGCGTGAACTTCTACTAATGGAAAGCAACGTAACACTGCAACATAATACAAAAACAGTAATTATTATTTACATCTATTTATATATTTTAAACATAAAAGTAGGCTAAGTACGAATCTGTGTTCCGATATTTACTATCTATACTGAAAATATGTTAATGTTACACGTATACTTTGGATTTTCAGTATTGGCGGTTAATATTGGAAAGCATGGTTTATATCAAATTTAACTTTTTCTTACTTACGTATTTAATAAATAAATCTTTTGCTCCTCTATCAAACTACTTGGTGCTGCCCTGGGCCCTAGACTGCATGAACATCCACTGATGGGAAGCAATACTGTAACATATCTATATGTTACAGTATAAGCATAAGAGCAATAATTATAAAATCACGTAAATAGTTAAATAATGGTTAAATCACGTAATTAATGATTAAACTGTTTTTTAGGAGATTTGGGATAGGCATATTCCTATCACTTATCTCCAACTAAGGGCTCCAGTTGGATTAAACTGTTAAAAATTTTAAGATTAAGTTAGCATCAAGATTTAAGTATAAAGCCGTTAATAAATAATTCTATTAGAGACTCGTTCAGTAATGTTAAAAAGGCAAATATATGTATTTTAAGATGGTCATTGAAATAATTTTTATCATTGATATTAACATGGCTATTGCAGATCATGCCACGTAATCTCTATTTTTGGATTTAACGACAAATCGCCAAATATATATGTACAATGTATTAGTGGTAATTATACAAAAATAATTTTAAAAATATTTATGTGAATAATATTTATTAAATAAAGAAAAATTACCTAAAATTAAAACGATTGTTCCTGTGCGGTGTCGTACCACGTAATTGCGTGGTCCCACGGAGCCATAAGAAAGACAGCGAGAGAAGACCGAGAATGGTGGGGGTCGGTGCTGCGAGCGAGCGTATGGCCACATACACTAGCGTTCTTCCTTCCACTTACGCACACAGAAACGTTCTATTTATCCGTGTGACAAACTCGTAATTTGAAAAGTTTAATATTAATTATATAAGAAATATAAATTCCAAAATTTATCCATTTATTTTATTATCTATTTACTTGCTAGCTCTTAATTAAAAATTAATTATATATATAATTACCTTTTATTATTACAAAACTAATAATAAGTTATAAAATTAAATACCACTTATAAAATTTTTCTTAATCACTTTTATTTCCCGAAAGTACAAGTCAGTCTCTTTTGATTCCATCACATTTTTTGATTCAGATTTTTCTTTCTTTAGTCTAAAATTTTTTAATTGATATGGGCTATTCCGCGTGAACCGGATCAGTCACCTCTCAGAAATGAATCAAATTTTGCATATCGGTAGTTTCTGACGAGATAAAATATGGTGTGAAATATATTTTTTTTAATTGTAACTTTTTTTGATTTATGAATAATGGAAAATTTACTGACTTTTTAGTTAATAATTGGATAACTTTTTTCCTTTAAGTGCAAAAATTTTTTAAATAAAAGTTGTCACAAAAGGACTATATTTTATGATGAAATTATTTACAACATAAAAAAAATTATTTTGTACTATTTATTAAACAAATTACATATATTTTCAATAAATTTTTTAACTGTCAGGGAAACGATCGAAAATATTTCTGTAATACGTGCCATGTGGGGCCTATCGTTGCAGGAACAGTTGTCTTTAGCCTGTCTTCTACCTCAGTGTCCTGCTGAATGTGAGGTTTCCTCGATTCAAACTTTTTTTCGATCGTCTGTCCTTTACAACAACTCTGACTTTTGCGAGTAATAGAGCGGAGTATTGATGGAAGTCTTCAGTTTCCTGGGCAATAGGGTACCGCTGCCACCAGTTGTTACAAGCGAGAAGGCACGTAATGTTATGTTGAAATGATTGAAGACAATTGTCCACTAAAGACTTTATTCAGGCACAGGCAAATGGTGATCGAAGGTGTAATCACTGAGACTAGGTTTGACGATTGACTGAGCAGAACTCAGCAAGACTGGACTTGACAAGAACTAGACAAGAACTCGACAAGAACTCGACAAGAACTAACTCGAGCTCAAAAGGGATCTTCTTTT